>JABUQX010093407.1:32500-37862 GCA_015478945.1 Trachelipus rathkii | reverse complement strand
ATATATATATATATTTCGTATATTTTATCTACACATGGCTTTAAATATATCAAAATCCATTAGCTTAACGCGTACTTCGGGGCTAACAAAATTTAGGTCCTATTTGTGGGCAAACAAAATCCATTAGGTTAGGTCTTAGTTGTGGGTTAACAAAATCCATTAGGTTAGGTCGAACTTGGGGGCTAACAAGACCCATTAGGTTAGGGCTACTTGTGGGCTATTAAGTTTAGGTTAGGATAAAGTTTGGTTAGGTACACATCGATTTAATATATATATATATATATATATATATATATATATATATATATATATATATATATATATATATATATATATATATATATATATATATATATATATATATATATATGTATAAAGATATTGTTTATCCCCTGGAGGCGACACAAAATTAAATGATTTATCAAGATAGAATACTTTTATTTATACACTGCACTATTATATATGAATACAGAGATAATAATTTTATCACAATAATAAGCTTGAGTTTTTAGTTGTAAGAGTTCGAGCTTTCGTTCCCGTGGCGGGCAACATCGTCAGGAACTGGTGAGCGGAATGAAGTATTGCTATGATTACAGCTCTGTATTCTGGCAACCTGGAGTAAAATTGGGAGGAACAGAGTAATTATTTAGATGAGTTGGAGGTAATTTTTAAGTTTGTAAGATTTATTTAAATATGAATTAGTAATGTCGTCTATGTATGGAACTCCAGCTAAAGTATTGTAATTTTGGGTGTTTTTTTATCAAAAAGGACTCAATGGTTTTTCGTATTGTGGTATTTTGTATGGGAATTATGAGTTTAGAGGATGTAATGTTGATTGAGTGATTATGTTTTCTCCTGTGTAACGTTAATGAGGAAGAAAGTGTCTCACCAAAATAGTGTTTATTGCAATTGAGGCATGGAATTTTGTAAATACCGGAATTTTGAATGGGATATAAATCTTTAGGTTTAAGTGCGTGTTTGAGAGTTATAAGGTTAGATTTAGTAGTTTGTATGGAATTAGGTATATATTTTTTAAGTAATTGTGTGTTTACGTTGGGTATGGGTAATATATTTATGTAACTTTTTAGATTTGGATTTGGATTTAGATGTTTGTTTTTGGCGAGTTTGAATGCTTTATAAATTATAGGTTGAGGGTAATTTAGTTTTTTGAACGTGTTGATGATTTTGTTTTTTTCTGTTTCTAAGTATATGGTGTCGCATATTCTGAGAGCTCTTAAAAATAAATTGGAAAGGGTGGCAATTTTGGTGGATGTTTCGTGATCTGAATACCAATGTATGTATGAATCTGAAGCTGTTGGTTTTCTATGTATTTGGTAAGTGGGAAAGTTGTTTTGGGACCAGGATATGAGAATGTCAAGAAATGAGATTATGTTATTGTTAGAAAAAATAAACTAGACATATATATATATATATATATATATATATATATATATATATATAATTATATATATATATATATATATATATATATATATATATATATATATATATATATATATATATATATATATATATATATATATATATATATATATATATATGTATATATATATATATATATATATGTATATATATATGTATATAAATATCTATATATGTATATATATATATATGTAGAGAAAATATATATATATATATATATATATATATATATATATATATATATATATATATATATATATATATATATATATTTATTTATTTATTTTATCTCTCCCATAGGTAGGGTTTTTGCCCTGTCAGTTGGACCAGCATCTTCTTCCTTCTGGCCCCGAAACTCTTGATCCTAGAGAACCCTGAGAAACTATTTCTCGGCGCGATGGTTTCTGATGCTATTCCTTGAGTTATACACTCAGGTAGGGTTTTACCCTTTCAATGGAGCTAGCATCTTCTTCCATGTGGCCTCGAAACTCGTTCTCCCAGAGCCCTCCAGAAAATCGTGTTTCTAGGCGCATAAGATTCCAACGCTGGTCCAAGAGTAATACAAGCAGAAAAGTAAAAGGCCGGGTTGCTAGCCCTGTCGCCCTATATATACTGTATATATTATTATTAAAATTGAAGTTAGGGGTTCCCTGCCCTTAATAGCCAAGCGAAGAGGTCTCTCTTCATATGATCTGATGTGTCGCTTTATCCAAACTCATCTATATATATATATATTATTATTATTATTATTATTATTTATATATTATTATTATATATATTATTATATATATATATTATATTATATATATTATTATTATTATATTACATATATTATATTATTATATATATATATATTGTATTTTATTTTCATATTATTACATATATATATATATATATATAAAAATATATATAAAATATTATTATAACATATATATATATATATATATATATATATATATATATATATATATATATATATATTCATAAATAAAAACTAAAATATTGAAGTTAAAATTAAAATTAAAAACAGTAATGAAAGTTTCGTTGCTCCTCAAATTTAAAAAAAAAAAAAATCATGGGAAAATCCGAACATATTCTAATTAGTGTTTGAAATGATTATCACGTGTCATTCATAGTAAACGGAGAATTAAAATAATAAAGTATTTAAAATAAAATCAAATTAAATCAAATGCAACTCCAATCTTGCTCTCCAGGCTTGCCTAAGTCTTGCTTCATTCTTGCTCCAGGCTTGCTCAAGGAGCTGGAGTCTTGCTCCAGTCTTGTTTCATTCTTTCTACGTTCTTGCTTAGGACTTGCTCCAGGCTTGCTCCAAGCTTGCTCCAGGCTTGCTTCAGATTTGGACTATGCTCCTTTCTAGGTACGTTTATTCTGTAGAGTTCTATGCCATCATCTGTTGTTATCCATACTGTATTTCACCTACCACATTTCAAACTCCCTCTGCACCCATCTCAGGAGGATGTTTCAGTCTGGCTTGAATAAGCTTATATCCTAAATTTTTCTTTTTTTAAAATGTAAAAAGTATATCTTAAAAGTTTTTCCAAAGCAATATAAAAATATTAAATTTAAAATCCATTTAAAAAAAAAAATTTAAAATTAAAATTTATTTAAAGTTTTATTTTCAATTCGAATGAGAATATTCAAAATTATTTTCATAATAATTATAGGAAACATGCTAGGAGGAGACATGTTTCTTAAGACATAAATTTCGAAGGAATTTTTCCTAAACGAATTAATAATTTTTTTTGTGAGAGAGAAGAAGAAAGGAGAGAAAGAGGAAGAAAGAAAGAGAAATAGAAAGTTAGAAATAACAATAAAATTATAAAATATTGAGAGAAAACCATAATAAGAAAAAAATATATATATTATATTATTACTGATCACGAAGTTTTCTCTATTAAATATAATGCAATAACAAGTTTTATAATTACCCAAGGGTAAATATCTTGTTTTCCTTTTTCTAAAAGAATAAAAGCAAACTTTAATCAAAATATAAGTTTCACTATAAACAAAATTATTTGCAGACAAATAAGTGAAAATTATTAGCAGGTAACATAAGATCAAACCAAATATGAAAGAATAAAAAGAACAGTAATTGTATTATAAATATATATATATATATATATATATATATATATATATATATATATATATATATATATATATATATATATATATATATATATATATATATATATATATATATATATATATATATATATATATACTCCTCGGTCCCAAAAGTAAGTTTACTGAATATCCCATGAACGACTGAGTAATATAACTTCTCCGTGACGTATACGAATGGGTAGCTAGTTCCCTAGGCTACATATCCATACCAGTTTTAACCAGATTTATAAAGTCAGTTTTGCACTACATCTGTTTATGTATGGGCGTGTGTGATCTAAAATCGTTACGTTTTTGCACTATATCGTTTTGTGTATGATCGTGTTTTCAATCCTCGTTACCTTTTTGTGATGCAGGTAAATATTGAACAGCGGTAAGCTATCAAATTCTGTGTGAAACGTAACATGTCGGGAACTGGCTTCTTTAAACGAAGCTTATGGGGATGCCACTTATCGAGAACTATGGTTTTTAAGTGGAACAAAGCTTTCAAAGAGGGCCGAGAAAATATTGAAGACGACTCTCGTTGTTGAAGAACAATCTCGCCAACAATCTCGCCAACAAACGATGAAAATGTGGAAGTTGTTAGAGCTGTGATGGAGAGAGACCGCCGGTTCAGTGTCAGAGTGATTGCAGAAGAAACTGGTTTGGATAAAAATAGCAGTTCATAGAATTTTAACAAATCATTTGCACATGCGAAAAATTTGTGCAAAACTAGTGCCGAAAGTCTTGGAACTACTTCGAAAACGAGTTCAGCAAATCAGAACAGACATTGCGGAAGATTGGGTGCTGCACCAAAATAACGCGCCATCTCACACTGCTCCCTCAATTATAGAATTTCTGGCGAAGAAAAACATTCTTGTACTTCCACATCCTTCATACAGTCAAGATCTAGCTCCATGCGATTTCTACCTCTTCACTAAGTTGAAAATGAAATTAAAGTGTCATCATTTTTGAGACGATGGAAAACATAAAAAACACTATAACACGTGAACTAAGCACATTTCAGAAAGATGACATCCGGTACTGCTATGAACAGTGGAAGAAACGTTGGAGGCGATGTGTAACCTTCCAAGGGTCATACTTCACAGGAGATAACTTGTAATTTCAGGTAAGTCCAATACATAATTAAATACGACATCAGTACACTTACTTTTGGGACGTAAGACATATATATATATATATATATATATATATATATATATATAATATATAGTTAGTATTATTATTACATATTATTATTATTATTATTATTATTATATATACATATATTATTAAACATATTATTATTACAACATATTACATACATATTATTATTATTATTATATTATTATTATTATTATTATTATTATTATTATTATTATTATTATTGATATATTATTATTATATTATTATTACATATTATATATTATTATATTATTATATATTATTATATTATTGGTATTATATTATATTATTATTATATATTATTATATTATTATTATTATTATTATTAATGACACATATATTATATTATATATTACATATTAGATATTATATATTATATATATTATTATTATTATTATTATTACATTATTACATTATATATATTATTATATATTATTATTATTATATTATATATTATTATTATTATTACATTATTACATAATACATACATTATTGTTGTTATGCACACATACATATTATTACACTACATTAATATATATATATATATATATATATATATATATATATATATATATATATATATGGGAGGCATCTCTATGCAGAAATGCAA
>JABUQX010093407.1:0-5000 GCA_015478945.1 Trachelipus rathkii | reverse complement strand
TTTTTTTTATTATTATGTCATAGAGTCTGTGACATAATAAAAAAATTTAACAAAAACATGGCGAATACTAATCTCAATCCGTTTTTTTTTTAAATTTATATCAACATCTAAAATAAAATAACATTTTTGGAGAGTAATATTCACAATTCTTCTAACATTCATAACATTGATTTAATATTCATAATTCTGAATTTTTTGTAAGTTATAAAATAACATGTTTCACATTCGAAGCATGTTTAAGATCCGACATTCGTTCCCCAAATATCAAATATTCGTTATCTCTTGTGTAATAGTTTAATGTACCTTATAACTAATAACGATTATAACGTAATGTAATATAACTCTTATAATCTAATAACGATTGGATTATCTAGGGTTTGCACCAGGATTTGCATCCTACAGTTACACTATTAATTGAAAGTCACTACTCGATGCGAGGAAAAAGTCAGCCGGGCTTAACCATCTGATAAATAATAATAATAAAAAAATATTTATTTTATTGTTTATGTAATTGAGGTTATAAATAGAATTTTATATAATTTCAAAGACACTGCAAATACTATTACAATTAAATAGACATTAAAATTAAAATTACAATAGATGCTGTAATTACATTTTCAAATAATACTGCAATTACAATTATAATCACAAGGATACTGTTTTAATTGCAATAAGAGCTATAACTATTATAGCAATACATTTTTTAATTACATTCACTTGTAGATTGAAATATAGATTGAAAGTGTCGCGCACAATCCTAATGTATCCTTAGTACAATATTATAAAAAAGCACATCTGAATCTACACATTAAAAGTTATCTGAACAACAAATTCTGATGAAATAAATCTTAGAAGCTGTTAAAAAAAATAAATAAATTATAATTTTCTCAAATAAATTTTAACTTAGACTGAAACTAGGACCAAATGATTGTCATTTGTTTTAAAAAAACTGTTTATTTAGAGTTTCTCTAACGAATCTAACCTAACCTAACCTAACCTAACCTAACCTAACCTAACCTAAATTAACCTAACCTAACTCTAACCTTCATCTAACCTAACCTAACCCAATCTAAGCTAACCTAACCTAACCTAACCTTAACCTAACCTAACTTAACCTACCCTAAAGCCTGCAGGGGGGCTGTATGGAAAATTGTTTTGATGTCGTGTCGACCATTTTCCCTGTCGACCATTTGGGCTAATTCCCTTTAGATTAATCCACTAAGTATTTTACTGAATTAGTTGCAAATCGAATTACTTATTTAATAAGTTCTTTGATGCTGAATAGCTTTTCACTATGAAAGAACTCTTCATTTATCTATATAATGTATATATATATTTATCTATAATATTAATATCTATAAATTTATCTATATTTATCTATAATGTATTCCTTAGGAAGGGATTCTTGAATAGATCCTGAATTAACTGTTAGGTACTTTTAAATTTATTATTTTAAATTTGTGTCCGATAATTGCAATAATATTTAGTAAAATGCTATAATAAAGTATGCTTTATATATATTTATATATTATATATATATATTATATATAATATATATATATATGACATAATATATATATTATATAACTATATATTATTATATATATATATATATATATATATATTACAGATATTATATATAAAATATATATATATTATATATATTATATATATATATATATATATATATATATATATATATATATATATATATATATATATATATATATATATATAAGTATATAATATATATAATATAATATATATAATATAAATATATAATATAATATATACTATTATATATATAATATATATTATATATATATATATATATATATATATACGAGGTTGAGTCATGACATACCGGAATATTCCTATTAGATTTCATATCTTACAATGTAAAAAACGCGTGTTGTGAGAAATGTGCGCGCAAACATGTAAGGACTTGTATCATCAGCTTATGAGGGTGCTGAACAAGGTGTCCGTGTTTACATTTCAGTTTACTTTGAGGCACTGTCGTTGTTTGTTGCCGAAAAGAGTGTTAATCAAGAATGACCCACATTGAGCAGAGAGTAAACATTAAATTCTGTGTCGAATTACGGAAAGCGTTTACAGAAACATTCAATTTGACAAAGGAGGGGTATGGGGGGAATTGTTATCGCGAATCCGTGTTTACAAGGGGTATACGAGCTTTAAAGAAGGTCGGAAGTCGTTGGAAGATGAAGAGCGTGTCGGCAGACCATCAACAGCGCGTAATGATGACACCGTTGCTAGAGCACGAGAGGTAATCTGAACTGCCCAGAGGTAAACCATTGAAAATGCTGAGAATATTGTCAGAATTTCTCATAGCTGTTGTCATGCGATCCTCGAACAGGACTTGAACATGCACCGAGTGTTTATGCACCTTGCCCCAAGATTCCTCACCCAGGAACATTGTAAAGAGCGGAGCTACATAAGCTGAGAGCTTAATGCTATGGTGGATGCTGATCAAGGAAATCAAATAGAGTAATAACTGGCGATGAGACGTGGTTTTACCTGTACTGCCCTCAAATGAATAATCTGTTAAAAGAGGCGACAATTTTAGTCAGTAGATGAAATTCAAAAGTGCAACGACGCATGCGTTGAAAGAAATAGCAAAAGAAGGTTTACCGCGATGTTTCGAGAAATTGTATCAGCGTCGCCAAAAGTGTGTGGCAGTCGAAAGAAGGTACCTTGAAGGTGGCATTATGTAATATGTTGCATCATATACGATAATAAGTTTAGTTTAAAGTTCAAACAGCAGTTAAACTCACGCATCTCTGCTACTTACTTCGAACGCAGAGATATATATATATATATATATATATATATAATATATATATATATTATATAATATATATTATATATATATATATATATATATATATATATTTTTTTATAATTTTTTTTAATTTTTCAAAAATATAGATATCTATGTTGAAATATATATATAATTATATAAATATATTATATAATAATATATTATATATATATAATATATATATATATATATATATATTTATATATATATATAGTATATATATATATATATAATATATATATAAATAGTTCTGTCATATTTTTTTATCTCTTTATATATATATATATATATATATATATATATATATATATATATATATTAATATATATATATATATATATATATTATATATTATAATATATATATATATAAAATATATATATAAATAGTGGCTAGAATGCTGGAGAGTTATTTATTTTCTCTTCTACTTCATGAGTTGTTGTCAACAATTCTGTAGTCCCCGGGTTTGTAGGCGGAAACAAGCTCGGCCTCTATGTAGGCGGAAGAGCTCGGCTTCTTTGTAAGCCAAAGATGGAGAGTCTTTTGTAGGCCGAAGCAGAGGGTGCTGAGAGTTCTTCTTCTTCCCCGGCTAACAGGTCTTTGTAGTTGTAGAGGACTTGTAGTTATCTCTTCTTCTTCTTCTTCTTCTACTGCTTTTTCCCCCTGCTTCACTGGTCACTGTAGTAATTCTCTTGAAGTTTCTCTAATTCTCGTAGGTAAAATAGAACTCCAATTGTGATTTGCATAGAATAAATTTATTAAAACACTTCCTACTATATTTAACAACTTCGCATACATGCAGATAGACTTTAATTACAATATTTTCATATTTGTCATATACTCCCTGCATTCATGCAATTTTCTGCCAAAACCCATTAATTTCTGTCCGCAAATTACAAGTTTTGTCAACAAAAATTATTTTTAACAATTAATATCTTGCAATATGCTACAAAACATTATATTATATAACATTTTACATTATTTCGTTAAATAAATGATGAAATACTTAAAGAAAAACTTTAAAAGCGAACAGAATTTCTCTCTCCGAAAATAAAAAAAACAAACAAAAAGCAAAATACAGATACGTAAGAGACCACGGAAAACTACTTTTTTGACGCAACATTAATATTTTTATAAGTATTTTTTTTAAACAGTACTATATTAATAATTTTTATACAAAAAGAAACATTATATAAAAAAAAACATTATATAATCGAACACTGCAAGCAAATATTATTTTTAACATTGATTTATGAATAAAAACTTTTAAAAATGCGAAATATATTCTAATTCAGAAGTTACCTTTGTGCCTCTCAAACTTATTTTAAATGGAAAAAAACTGGGAAAAGACCCGCGAAATGCATTTTAATAACCTAGGTTTATGACAAAATTAAATACTATATAAACCATAATTTTATTTTTAAAAAAATGATAATATATGCTAAAATAAAAAAATAATATCATTCAGTAATATATTATAATGATAAAATAATGAGAAAACATGCTTAACACCCTATATAGATGCACTTTTATTTTAAAATAAATCGACCAAAATGTGTTATTCCTAAACGACAATTTTCTTTAATTTAATAATTAAAAAACGTAATATTTTTATGGGTGACTACACTATATATATATAATATATATATATATATATATATATATATTAAAAATATAAATGTTATATATAGTAGTATAATATATATATATATATATATATATATATATATATATATATATATATATATATATATATTATATATATAGATACATATTATAATATATATATATATATATATATATATATATATATGATATATACTATATATATTATATTATATATATTATAAATATATATAAATATATATAATTATTATATATATATATTTACTATACTCTACTATATATATATATATAGTATTATATATATATATAGTATATTAATAACTATATATATATATAATATATATATAATTATATATATTATATATATATATATATATATATATATATATATAATTATATATATATTATTATTTATTATAATATATATATATATACTATATATTATAATATCATATTATATATTATATAAATATATATTATAATATATATAGTTTATATAAATTAAATATATATATATAGTATATAAATAATTATA
>JABUQX010093406.1:0-19042 GCA_015478945.1 Trachelipus rathkii | reverse complement strand
TCCAATGACATATATATAGTGTTTGGGTTCATCCCAATGCACTCTATTAGTGGCCAATGGTTCGCCCACTTTCGAGCTATTCTCCATATTCTTCTTACGCAGGAGTATGCTCTCCTTTATCACACACCATAAACACTATAACAAACAGCACTCGAATTTTAAAAAGAGTTAAACAAAAAAATGACATCAACACGACTAGCCTCGGAGAAACCTAGAAGGGCTTCTTCCAAAAATGCCCCTTATCCGCCCCTCCTCCATGAACACTCCGGTGTTGGGGTTGATGCCCTCACGAAATTGTCGGCTTGTCCTAATCGCCCAGTCCTCTTTCTTCACAAATTTCTGCAACCTTCGTTGCTTTTCCTCTAATTTCCACTTTGTTAAACCCCTCCTCTCCTCCTAAATTTCATCCCTTATTCTTAATGGAAATGAAGGTGTTTGAGCGTTCTCACAGCAGACCCTACTCAGTAGGGATTCACGAGAGTCAAAAAACTATCGATAATCGATATTTTTAAAAAACATCGAAAGACATTCGATAATCTCGCAAGAATTATCATCAAACAACTATATATAGCATATAGTTAAGAAAGAAAGAGTGCATATATATAAGGTATATATATGTATATACATATATATGTTATAAGTTGGAGGCAGTAAAGGCTGTTGTTATGTTGGTTGGTTGGGCTACGTTGTTGCTGTTAAGCAGTATATATATATTATATATTATATATATAGCAGTTACATATTATCGCTACCTACATTATATGCCATAAGATATATTATAATATACATAAATATTGTGTTATAACATTAAAAATAATATATATGTTATATACACCTTATAGAAGAAGATAATATAAATATATATATATATATATATATATTATATTAATATACATATACATACATATATATATATATAGTAGTGGTAAACCAGCAGCCAGACTGACATCCGGAAGTTGCAACCGAGTTGCACATGTTGCAAGCAACATTTTGCAACATCCGGTTTTTCAAGCTTGACGTGTCAAGGTTAGGGTTTTTAAGGTCGGTGAGACCGAATTTAAGGTCTGGAAGACCGTTTTCGGAGGTTTAGTCCCCTCAAGGATTTTAGCCCCAAAAGGGGGCGGAGCCCCCCAAAGGGGGCTTTTTGGTTCCTAGAAGGTTTTAAATGATCGATAGATCATTTTTGATGGTTTCAATCGATTTATCGATGTTTTTTACCCCTATATCGATGTTTAAATCGTCTTTCTACGTGCTCTGGTTGACTGAAAAATATAATCGAAAGAAAAATTAAGAACTTTCATTCGATATATCGCTGTAGTTAAAGTGTAATATTGGATGGCACTGGAATCCTGGAAATCCTGGAATCCTGGAATTAACCTGGAAATGACTAATTGGCTTCCTGGAACATGAAAAAGGAAACTGGAACCAAATAATAAAAATTAAAAATAAAAATTAAAAATAAAATAAAATTAAAATAAAATTAAAATTAAAAAATAAAATTAAAATTAAAATTAAAATAAAAAAAAAAAAAAAATTAAAATTAAAATAAAATTAAAATATTAATAAATAATAAATAAATAACAGTTTGCTGATGGTATCTTATTTCCGGTTGCCTGTTTGTGCCGCCGCAGACTCCGTCTGCCTGGAATCGAGGTTCTGGACGGCGCACCCCGGGAGAAAAGTTGGTTCCTCCGTGAGGAAGCGATCTTAGAAGGATGAAATGGGCCGAGTGCGTAAGAGAAGAATGAGGGAAGGAGGTGCTATGAGAATGAGGAATAAGAATGGTGTTTGGAACCCCCCTGGAGGAGGGTCCCCATCTGAAATAAAAGAAGTTTAAATGCACGGAGTGCATAAGAGAAGACGGAGGAAGAAGGAGGAATGAGGAAGAAGGAGGAATGAGGAAGGAGGAAGAATGAGGAAGAGGAAGAATAGGCTTGAAACCTCCGAGGGTCCCTAACCCAAATAAAAGAAGTTTAAAATGCACGGGAGTGCATAAGAGAAGAAGAAGAAATGCACGGAGTGCATAAGAGAAAAAGGAAGGAGTAAGGAGGAAGGATGGAGAAAGGAGACTGAGAAGGAGACAGAGTTGGTGCAGGCACCGGTGCTGGAGCCGGTGCGGTGCTGAGTTTGTAAACATTCGTTTAGCAAGCGACTATTTTCAAATCTCGTTTTCTTTTTATATTCATCAACTAAAATATATTGTTTGCTATTTTTATTTTTACAGTTTCATTCTTTATTTATTTTGTTTTGTTTTCTTTAAACATTATGTTTTTACTATAAAAATTTATTTATTTTGTTTTATTTTTACTATAAATATTTATTTATTTTGTTTTATTTGTTTTAAACATTTTTGTTTTTACATAAAAAATTTATTCTTTTTATGTTTATAACTTAAAAAATTTGCATTTTTACATACCCTAAATCAGTAAATCAGTAAATCAGTAAATCAGTAAATCAGTAAATCAGTAAATCAAACCACCCACTCTGTCCTCCTACCCATCCATGATCTATTGATCTATTGATCTATTGATCTATTGATTCAAGTCATATTTTGTATAACATAACACAAAAACTTTTATTTATTTTGTTTTGTTTTCTTTAAACATTATGTTTTTACTATAAAAATTTATTTATTTTGTTTTATTTTTACTATAAATATTTATTTATTTTGTTTTATTTGCTTTAAACATTTTTGTTTTTACATAAAAATTTATTCTTTTTATGTTTATAACTTAAAAATTTTGCATGTTGTTGTTGTTGAAATGTTACGTTTGTTGTTGTTGTTGTTGTTGTTGTTGTTGTTGTTGTTGTTGTTGCTGTTAAATATATTTAACGTTCAAATTAAATGAAAATATACAACACTTTTTCAAACATATCTCAAAAATATTAATGTTAATTTTACATTAACATTGTAATATTGAAAACTAAACAAAAATATATCTCATCCTAGCCTAACTGACATACAGCATTCATTAACAAGGTAACTAAAATTAGAAGTTTCAACTTACCAGCAGAAGTCGGCATAGCAATCTCAATCTTTACTATACACAATCGCTCAAAATATTATTATTATTATTATTATTTTTATTATTATTATTATTATTATTATTATTATTATTATTATTATTATTATTATTATTATTATTATTATTATTATTATTATTATTATTATTATTATTATTATTATTATTATTATTATTATTATTCCACATAGATCTCACAACACCAATAACGCATGCGATCACTTTGCCTGCAGATCAACAACTAAAACATTGGTAGGTAAATTGCTCTCCATCCGACCCCTAAACATTACGTAATCTTGTTACGCTCAAGGGTAAACAATCAGAGAACTGTATTTGCTATGCCATCACGGGACAGCCAATGAAATTCGAGGAATGACTCATTAATCTTAATATCTTTTGACACATGAGAAGGGTAAATAGATTTATTACTTTGTTCCCAATATCTTTTGACACATGAGAAGGGTAATGAGATTTATTACTTTTCTCCCAATATCTTTTGACACACGAGAAGGGCAACGAGATTTATTACTTTGTACACAATATCTTTTGACACATGAGAAGGGTAACGAGATTTATTACTTTGTTCCCAATAACTTTTGACACATGAGAAGGGTAAATAGATTTATTACTTTGTTCCCCTTTGTCCTTACTTAACATCTGTTTTTATCTTAAACAGTAGTTTTTATTATTATTATTATTATTATTATTATTATTATTATTATTATTATTATTATTATTATTATTATTATTATTATTATTATTATTATTATTATTATTATTATTATTATTATTATTATTATTATTATTTTATTATTATATCAACTATATATGTATATGAACATAACAAACCTAACATATCATACACACACACACACACACACACACACACACACACACACAATAATTATAGACACTTTACTTGAAACACGAGACTGGCAATCGTCGTACTAACTTACTGATCACATGACTGTTATTTCTATGATGTCAAGCAGATGTGTAACATTTTCTAAACGTCACTGGAAGACATTTACATTTTTCACATGTTTAATATAAACATTTCGTTTTGTTATGTATTTTCTTTTACGTTTCTATTATTCTTTATATTTATATTTTGTTAAAAGTTATTTATTTATTTATTTATT
This sequence comes from Trachelipus rathkii, assembly GCA_015478945.1. NCBI lineage: Eukaryota > Metazoa > Arthropoda > Malacostraca > Isopoda > Trachelipodidae > Trachelipus > Trachelipus rathkii. The sequence continues at coordinate 14,877 of JABUQX010093406.1, read as the reverse complement.
TTAGTTTTATTTATTGTTATTTTATTTATTTAAAATAATCTTTAAAAACTTTTACTTATTTTTGCTTTGTTTTCTTTAAACATTATGTTTTTACTATAAAAATTTATTTATTTTGTTTTATTTGCTTTAAACATTATGTTTTTACTAAAATTTATTTCATTTTATGTTTATAACTTAAAATTTTGCATTTTTACATACCTTAAAAGCAGTAAATCAGTAAATCAGTTAATCAAACCACTCTAGCCTCTTCTCCTACTCATTCGTGATCTATTGATCTATTGATCTATTGATTCATGTCATATTTTGTATAACATAACATAAAAATAAAGTTCTTTATACACTGATCAACGAATATATGCTAACGTAACAAATTTTTTACATCAATAAAGCTAACATATCATCACCTGAACTAAGAATATAATTTTCAAAAAGAAACCAAACACCCATAGAACGAAAAATCAGCTAACATCAACAAAGTTCCACACTTAAAAAAAGAGAAAAAACTAACATAACATAACATACAAAAACGTAACCTATTCACACTTTGTCAAGCATAACTCTAACAGATGTTAATTTACATTAACATTGTAATATTTAAACAAAATTTATCATAACCTTGTGTAATTATCATACAGACCTACGAATATATGCTAACGTAACAAATTTTTTACATTAATAAAGCTAACAAAACATAACCTGAACTTAGAATATAATGTACAACGACAAACCTAACATACCTCACGTATGAATAATCTGCTAACGTTCACAAAGTTCGATACTTATCAAAGGTGAAGTAGCTAACAACACATACAAAACTCAATGTATCCCAACTTTTCCAGCATACCAGCAACAGCTAAAGCAGTATTATCTAACAAAATCCCTTAACAAAATAACCAATCTATCAAAGATACCAACATCTTGAACTATGAATTGACACTACCTTCATCAAAATGCAACTCATATCAAATATAACATTATTTTGAACTATGAATAAACGTATACATTAGCAAAATTCTCGGATAAGCCTAACATTACTCAGCAAAAACTTAACCTATACCCATATTATTATTATTATTATTATTATTATTATATTATTATTATTATTATTATTATTATTATTATTATTATTATTATTATTATTATTATTATTATTATTATTATTATTATTATTATTATTATTATTATATCAACTATATATGTATATGAACATAACAAACCTAACATACATACACACACACACACACACACACACACACACACACACACACACACACACACACACACACACACACACACACACACACAATAATTATAGACACTTTACTTGAAACACGAGACTGGCAATCATCGTACTAACTTACTGATCACATGACTGCTATTTCTATGATGTCAAGCAGTTGTGTTACATTTTCTAAACGTCGTTGTAAGACATTTACATTTTTCACATGTTAAATATAAACATTTCAATTTGTTATGTATTTTCTTTTACGTTTCTATTATTCTTTACATTTATATTTTGTTAAAAGTTAGTTATTTATTTATTTATTTTAGTTTTATTTATTTTTATTTATTTAAAATAATCTATATATTTTTAAAAAACTTTTATTTATTTTTGTTTATTCTGTTTAAAACATTTTGTTTTAACTAAAATTTATTTCATTTTATGTTTATAACTTAAAAAAATTTGCATTTTACATACCTTAAATCAGTAAAGCAGTAAATCAGTAAATCAAACTGCCTTCCAGATACCTTCCTACCATTCCATGATCTATTGATCTATTGATCTATTGATCTATTGATTCAAGTCATTTCGAGTATCATTTTGAGGGAAACATAACAAAAATAAAGTTCTTTATACACTGATCACCGAATATATGCAAACGTAGCAAAGTTTTCCAATTAATAAAGCCAACATAACATCACCTGAACTAAGAACATAATGTACAACAACAAACCTAGCATACCTTAAGCACGAATAAACAGCTAACATCAACAAAGCTCTACACTTAACAACAGTAAAGTAACTAACATAACATACAAAAACGTAACTATTAACACTTTGTCAAGCATATCTCTAACATTTCAATGATAATTTTACATTAACATTGTAATATTTAACAAAATTTTATCATAACCTTGTCTAATTATCATACAGACCTACGAATATATGCTAGCGTAACAAATTTTTTACATTAATAAAGCTAACATAACATAACCTGAACTAAGAATATAATCTACAACGACAAACCTAACACACCTTAAACACGAATAAACTGTTAACGTTAACAAAGTTCAACGCTTAACAACAGTAAAGTAACTAACATAGCATACAAAAACGTAACCTATTCATACTTTGTCAAGCATATCTCTAATTATCATACAGACCAACGAATATATCACTAGCTAACAAAATTTTATCATAACCTTGCCTAATTATCATACAGACCAACGTAACAAAGTTTTTTACATTAATAAAGCTAACATAACATAACCTGAACTAAGAATATAATCTACAACGACAAACCTAACACACCTTACGCATGAGTAAACTACTAACATTAACAAAGTTCCACGCTTAACAACAGTAAAGTAACTAACATAGCATACAAAAACGTAACCTATTCATACTTTGTCAAGCATATCTCTAACATTTCAATGCTAATTTTACATTAACATTGTAATATTTAACAAAATTTTATCATAACCTTGTCTAATTATCATACAGATCAACATATATGCTAGCGTAACAAATTTTTACATTAATAAGCTAACATAACATAACCCAACTAAGTAGTAATGAGGAACATGTAACGACAAATCCTGACAGTTCTTAAACACGAATAAATCCGTTAACATAATGTTCCTGTATACACCAGGCAACTAACATTACATGCAAAACGTAGCCTATTCACACTTTGTCAAGCATATCTCTAACATATCAATGCTAATTTTACATTAACACAGTAATATTTAACAAAGATTTAACGTATCCTGACCTAACTATTGTAACGAACTAAGAATAAATGCTACACACACACACACACACACACACACACACACACACACACACACACACACACACACAACATTACGCTAGTAACACCTGAAATATTTAGACTTCTTTTTAGGCTCCGCCCCCTTTCAGAAAATATCAACTCGAAACATGAAAATGATTTTATGTTTTATCCACTTGCATAAAGTGATGTAATACTTATTATATTTATTAAACAAACTGGTAGGTTTGGCAACGACGCATCATACAGAGGTGATTTGACAACACTGTATAGATTTGGGGAGCTGAGTTATATATAAATCGACGAGCTACTCGATGTGTTCTTAATCAAGAGCTCTTACGATCAACACTTTAAGACTCATTTCGTTAGATCCTGTAGTATCATTATCCAAGTTTTTTATATCTACACATGAGGATTTTTCAAAATCAATACTTATTCAACGAAGTAAGTTTTTTTTCCTTAATATATATATATTCTCATTTAAAAATAACATTGTAATACATCTAATCAATAATTAGCAACGTAAGGTAATTAAATACATTATCAATTAACAATAGAGTTTAAATAATTTATACATATGTCTAAAAAAGTGATTCTGTTCCAGAAACGTGTTGAATATACAGCCATACACCTGGGTAAAAAGCATCCTACGTGACGTTATCATCGCACCCTTTAAAATGGTATGTTGTTGTTGTTGTGTGGATAAATATATTTAATATATGGAATGAGAAATACTATGTTAAACTAATATATTATTGGTATAGTGCCCTATTTTTTGAAAACTTGATTTTAATTGTTTACTGTATCATAAATAATAATAATGAATATTCATTACAGGCTAATCCTTCGATGATGAATGCAGCTAATAAGAAGAGGAAGACCACTATAACGGACATAACACACATCTCTGTAGAGAAACTTAAAAGGTCAATGGAACGTCACACATATGAAGTAAATGTTATTGATGAAAACTTTTTCCATGGACCAAGAGATCTTGAAGCATCGTTTGAAATGGTTGTTAGCGAAGTTGTTGATGTTGTATTAAAAGACTTAGAATATGATAGTACACGTATGAGGGTTGGAATCAATTTCACGTTCGGTGATGACCAGTCACCTGATAGGAAATACTATGTAAACATCAGTTATAGAGATGATGACACGTTTGGAAGGGCCATTCTAGTCCGGTTACAATGCAACCTTTACCAAATTCAAAATAGTAGCTACTGTGTTCATGATAGCTAAAGGAAAAGGTAATGACTGTAAAACTGATGCATTCGAGCTACAAAATCTTAGTTTCAAACATCCTTACATTAGTAAAGTTCATCTAGAGAAAGGCGCTGTAGGTTGTGCTTTCAAAGCTGTTGTTCTGTTTAGGAAAATAGCTCGTGAATGTGTAGAGTCCAGAGGTATTCATTCGTATACAATTGAGAATGAGGCAGAAGCATTAGCTAAAAAATGTGGTATGGAATATACAGATTCTTTCATAGTAACTGACTTTGAAAAAATCGAGAATATCGAAAAATGTCGTATAGTCGTATTTGGTCCTGAAGATAATGGAGTAAAAATATTTATAATCCATCTAACGAGAACAGAAATGATCCTTTATACATTATAGGCCATGATGGAGTTAATCATTACTATGCTATAAAAGAAGATAAGTTAAAGTTATGTTTTGAGAACACCAAGAAAAAGAATGCATATATGAACGGTATCTTTTGCACTTATTGTTACACTTTCAACAGTAATAATATAGCACATAAATTAGACTGTGAACATTATGGATGTAGACAGTGTCTATACGATAAGTGTCAAGGTTCATTTGATCATGATGGTATATTCCATGAATGTCGTGAATGTAATCGTGAATTTTATAACGCAAACTGTTTTAAAAAGCACCAAGATAATAATACGTGCAAGAAAATAAAGATTTGTTCTCTATGTCTGACACAAATAAAGGCTGATCGCTACGGTAATTTCCAACACGACTGCACAAAAGCTTATTGTACTATATGTAAAGAAAAATACGAGCCTAAAGAAGACGAATATCATATATGCTATGAAGAAAAAGAAAAATAAGAAGAAGGATGATAAGAAAGATACTGATCCAGAGGTTTATACATGTTACTATGATATCGAGACATACCAGGAAGATAAAGGTTATGATGATAAAGGAAGAAGAATAATAGAATTGCGTCCTTATTTACTGGTAAGCCAGATGATATGTGATGTATGTACAGATAAGGAAGGGGAGCAAGTATGTTCACATTGCGGCCCAAGAACAAGAACATTTAAATTGGAGGCTGAAAAAGGCCCTGTAGGAAATTTCATTGATTTTCTAATGAACTTTTCAAGTAAAAGATCTAAATCAAAAGTAATTGTAACAGCACATAATAGTGATCATCAGTTCGTATATGCCTCATTACTGACACACCCAAGTTCAAAATCTATCAGCAACAGTCCTATAAAAAGAGGCAATAAAATCATTTCAATGGGAACGAATGGAAATATAGTCTTCAGGGATACATTATTATTTACACCATGTGCTCTGAAAGGCATGACTAAATTTATGGACGTTAGTGAAAAAGAAAATTCCAAAGGTTTCTTTCCCTATACATTTTTAAATGAAGACACCTTGAATTATAAAGGACTTATTCCAGATAAGAAATTCTTCGAAGTAGAAAAAATGTCAACAGATGAAAAGCATGCATTTGAAGAGTACTATAATAAGTTTATAGGTAAAGAATACAATATTTTTGAAGAATGTGAAAAGTATTGTGTACAAGATGTTAATATACTAAGAAAATGTTTTGAGAAGTTTAGGGGCAGCTTCATTAAAGAATTTGATATAGATTGTCTAGATAATAACACAACAATTGCATCTTTATGTTTTACACTTTATAAAAATGTGTTTATGCCTGAGGAAAAAATTACTATTCTAGGTAGAGAGAACCCTAAACCTTTCACCTATGAAGCAATTCGCTGGCTTATGTATCAGGAAAAATTGAACAATATAAGCATAAGGCACGCTCGCAACGGTGGGGAGAAAGGTTTCAAAATTAAGAACAAGTGGCTTTACCCTGACGGGTTCGGATATGTGAACGGTGTGAAAACAGCATTTTTATATCATGGTTGTGCATGGCATGGACATAAAGGCTGTAATAAAGGAAAAGGTACGCTCCATGACGTATCAGCTGTTGACCGTTACAATCTCACCATGAAGCAAGAAGATAGGTATAAAGAAGCTGGTTTTAATGTCATACGTGTGTGGGAATGTGAATGGAAGGTACAAAAGACCCTGATCATTCAAGATCCTGATCATATCGATGAAAACATAAGCATAAGTGAATATATTCAACGTCTTAGTAATGATGTTGTTAACAACAGGCTCATAATTGATGATTCATTGCTTGGAGGCCGCACTGAACCCTTCGTACATTACTATCCTCCAACTAAAGGAAGAAGATCATGTATTTAGACTATACATCACTTTATCCTTATGTTCAGAAGCGAATGAAATACCCTTGTGGTCCCCCTGAAAAACTAATAGGTGATAAAGTACCAGACATTGAATCATTCAAGAATGGACTCAATGACAAATATTTCGGCGCAGCTTACATTAAGATTCTTCCTCCTCAAGACTTATACATCCCTGTCCTCGCTGAACGAACCAAAAATAAACTAATATTTCCACTCTGTGTAAAATGTGTTAAAGAAAATTGTGCGAAATGCAATCATGATGTGAATGAACGTGCCATTGAAGGTGTATACACAACATGAAATTAAATTAGCAATAGAGATGGGTTACGAAATACTTAAAATATTTGAAGTTTGGTCGTTTAAAGAGAAGGAGTTTTTATTTGAGGGATATGTGAACCACTTCCTAAAAATAAAGACAGAGGCCTCAGGTCTACCAAATAATATTCACGAGGATGATCCAGATTTCGAGGAAAAACTTAAAGAGTTTATCCGTCTTTTTCAAAAAGAAAGGAAGGTGTTGAACTGATATTAACATATCAAGAAAAATCCTCGGGATGCGTTGCATTGCAATTGTGTCTAATTCTCTTTGGGGGAAATTTGCACAAAATACACCTACAAGAGAAGATGTAGTATGTACTAGTGATAAACAAGTATGGGAACTAATAAACCAAAGCGATATTGAAGTCCCTAGCGTTATTCCAATAGGCTGTAAATATGTTGTGACAGTTGTAAAAAATGCGCTAGCTGAACGATCGTCAACTGCTACAAATATTCCTATTGCTTCATTTACAACTGCATATGCACGTATAAAATTATACGAGTTACTTAACAAAGTCAAACAAAGGGCGTTGTACTGTGATACAGACTCTTGTAGTTTTTGTCGCTGGAGAAACGACTGAAATGTTCCTGAAACGGAACTTTTTAGGTGACACTAACAGATGAAATAGAGATTATGGTCCACGCGGCCTACGGTGACTTCCTTTGTGTTACTGGGCCAAAGTCTTATGCTGTTAGAATAAGAACGCTGATGGAAATATAAAATATATTGTAAAGGCCAAAGGCCTTACAATCAATAAAGATACAAAAGATACTATCAATTTTGAAAAACTGCTAAAGTTGGTGTATGAACATAGTTCCGAAAATAGTACAGGCCATGATGAGTCATTGTATGATGATATTAAAAACCATGATGTTACTGTGAAAGCAATGAATGAAATACAATTGGATAATGTTGATGAAGATGTATGCAATGACCTGCCTCATAAAAACGCAGCTCGAATAGACGAATCACAGAATCCTAATGCTAATTTACACGGGAGTAACAGAGGGGGATTATGCTATAGCATACCTACTACAACTTTCAGCGGAAGAGTATGGAGGTGTTAGTATTGTATCAGGGACCAAGATGATTGCAAACATACAGCTGAAATAAGCGGTTCTTCTTCAAAAATTCATTTCTCGAACAGCATCCTGATGGATTTAAGGGCACTTAATCCCATAATATATTAAAATATCCATCTATGTTTAGTTGATACAATGTTATTGTTTCTATGTACAAATATTTGAGAATAAAATGTAATAGCAAAGTTATTTATGACTCTATTTATTTCAACCTTTGCGATATATAGAAATGTGTTGGTCTGTGTGTTGTTTGTGTGTGCTGTGTGTGTGTGTGCTGTATGTGTGTGTGTGTGTGTGTGTGTTGTGTGTGTGAAATTGGATGGTGGTAATGTGTGTGTGTGTGTGTGTGTGTGTGTGTGTGTGTGTGTGTGTGTGTGTGTGGTGTGTGCAGAATCTAACGAATGTGTTTCTTAAAGTGTTGATCGTAAGAGCTCTTGATCATGAATGACACATCGAGTAGCTCGTCGATTTATATATAACTCAGCTCCCCAAATCTATACAGTGTTGTCAAATCACCTCTGTATGATGCGTCGTTGCCAAACCTACCAGTTTGTTTAATAAATATAATAAGTTTTACATCACTTTATGCAAATGGTTAAAACATAAAATCATTTTCATGTTTTCGAGTTGATTTTTCCGGAAAGGGGGGCGGAGTTCAAAAAGAAGGAGATAAAAGGCCCTTAAAAAAAAAATTATTTTTTTTTTTTTTTTTTTTTTCAGGGGTGTTACTATGCGTGTGTGTGTGTTGTGTGTGTTTGTGTGTGTGTGTGTGTGTGATGTGTTGTGTGTGTTGTGTATGTGTTTTGTAGCTTTATTCTTAGTTGCCGTTACAATAGTTAGGTTCAGATACGTTAACTTTGTTAAAATATTTACTGTGTTAATGTAAAAATTAGCATTGATATGTTAGAGAGATATGCTTGACCAAAGTGTGAATAGGCTACGTTTTTGAATGCTATGTTAGTTACTTACTGTTGTTAAGTAAGAAACTTTGTTAATGTTAACATTTTATTCGTGTTTAAGCGTTGTGTAGGTGGTGTCGTTGTAGATTATGATTCTTAGTTCAGGTTATGCTATGTTAGCTTTATTAATGTAAAAAATTGTACGCTAGCATATATGCCGTAGGTCTGATAGTTGATAAGTTAGACAAGGTTATTGATAAAATTTTTTGTTAATATTACAATGTTAATGTAAAAATTAGCATTGAATGTTAGAGATTATGCTTGACAAAGTGGAAATAGGTTACGTTTTTGTATTGCTATGTTAGTTACTTTACTGTGTTAAGTGTGGAACTTTTGTTAATGTTAGTTAGTTTACTCATGCGTAAGTATGGTGGATTTGATGTTATAGATTATATTCTTAGTTCAGGTGTTGTTATGTAGCTTTATTAATGTAAAAATTTGTTACGCTAGCATATATGCGTAGGTCTGTATGATAAGTAACAAGTTTATGATTAAAATTTTTGATAAATATTACAATGTTAATTGTTAAAATTATCATTGAAAATGTTAGAGATTATGCGTTGACAAAGTGTGAATAGTTTACGTTTTTGTATGTTATGTTAGTTACTTACTGTTGTTAAGTGTAGAGCTTTGTTGATGTTAGCTGTTTATTCGTGCTTAAGATGTATGTTAGGTTTGTGTTGTACATTATATTCTTTAGTTCAGGTGATGTTATGTTAGCTTTATAATGTGAAAAAACTTTTGCTACGTTAGCATAATTCGGTTGATCCGTGTATAAAAAACTTTAATTTTTTATGTTATGTCTAACAAAAAAGATACTTATAATATGACTGGAATCAAGCATCAATAGATCAATATATCAATGGATCATGGAAGGGTATCGGAAGCAGTTTTGTTTACTGATTACTGTTTTACTGATTTAGGTATTGTAAAATGCAAATTTTTTAGTTATAAACATAAAATGAAAGAATTTTGAACGAGTTAATACAAAATGTTTGAAAACAAAATAAAACAAAAAAATCAAAAAAAGTTTTATAAAAAGAAACAAATTTTATTTTAATAAATAAAATAAAAATAAATAAAAACTAACATAAATAAATAAAAATAACTAACTTTTAACAAAAATATAAATTATAAGTCATACTTGAGAGGCAAAAGAAACAGACTTTACAAACTTCAATATTGATATTTTTACATGTGAAAATGTAAATGTCTTACAACGACGTTTAGAAAATGTAACACAACTGCTTGACATCATAGAAATAGCAGTCATGTGATCAGTAAGTTAGTACGATGATTGCCTGGCTAACGTTTTAAGTAAACTGTCTATAATTATTGTTTGTGTGTGTGTGTATGTGGTGTGTGTGTGTGTATGGTATGTTAGATTTGTTAGTTCATATACATATATAGTTGATATAATATTAATAATAATAATAATAATAATAATAATAATAATAATAATAATAATTAATAATATAATATATTAATTATACATAATAATAATAATTAATAAAACTACTGTTTAAGATAAAAACATATGTTAAGCAAGGACATAAATGGGAACAACAGTAATAAAGTTCGAGTTTTACCCTCTCATGTGTCAAAAGAGGTTGGAAACCAGGAGTAATAAGATCTCGGTGTAGGCTCCTTCTTCATTGTGTCAAAATGAAGTTTGGGAACAAAGTAAATAATCTATGTTACCCAATCCTCTGATGTGTTCAAAAGATATTGGTGGAATACAATTGAGTAATAAACTCATTTACTCCTGCTATTGTGGGTTGGTGTGTCCAAAGATATTAAGATTAATGAGTCATTCCTTACGTGAATTTCATTTTGGTCTGCCGTTCGTTTGGATGGTGCATTTAGGCAAATACAGTTCTTCTGATTGTGTTAGCCGCTTGAGTCGTAACAATGAACGTATATGTTTAAGGTGCCTGGGTAAGAGAGCAATTTACCACCAAAAGTTCTAGTTTGTGGTGACATGGAAGGCAAAGTAGGATTTCGCAGCTTGGTTGTTTGTCGCTGGTTGATTGGTGTTGTGAGGTTATCTAATTGTGGAATAATATAATAATTAATAATATGGATATAATAATAATAAATAATAATTAATAATATATTAATTGAATAATAATAACAATTAATGTAATAATAATTAATTATAGTATAGAATGAATATAATGAAGAATGATATGAATAATAAATATAAGTAATAATAATATATAGATAATAATGAATTATAATAATAATAATAATAATAATAATATATTTAATAATAATGAATAAAATAATAATTTGTGCAGTTGTGTATAGTAAAGATTGAGGATTGCTATGCTGACTTCTGCTGGTAAGTTAAAACTTCTAATTTTTTAGGTACCTTGTTAATTGATGTATGCTGGTATGTTGAGTTAGTGCTTAGGATGAGAATAGTATTTGTTTATGATTTTGCAGATATTACAATTGCTAAATGTATAAATTTAACTATTAATTATTTGAGGATTATGTTTGAAAAAAGGTTGTTATATTTTCATTTTTAACTTGAACGTTGATATAATTACATCATACGTAACGACAACATCGACAACTGCAACGGATTCAACAACAACAACAACATTACAACAACAACAATCAACACATCAACAACAAATTTGTAGCAAAATGTTGCAACATTCACAACAACAACATACTATTCAACTAATTGCATACAAATGCTACAACAACGCTACATTTCTAACAAACACAAACTGACAGCGAAAGAATTTATTTATGATTATACAAAATATGACTTTAATCAATAGATTCAATTAGTATTCAATTTAATCAATAGTATATCATATAGTATCATCGGAAGGGATTAGTTGAATGGTGCCTTGAAGGCTAGTTTGATTGTAGCTGAGTTACTGATTGTTAGCGGGATTTTACTGCTTTTAGAGTATGTAAAAATGCAAAATTTTAAGTTATAAACGTAAAAGAGTAAATTTTTTTTAGTAAAAACAAATGTTTAAAAAGCAAATAAAACAAAATAATAAATTTTTTTGTGTATAGTATGAAATAGTATGAGAGCAGAGGAGATGAATATAAATTGTTTATAGTAAAAACCATAATGTTTAAAAGAAAACAAAACCAAATAAATAAAAGTTTTTGTGTTATGTTGAACAAAATATGACTTTTAATCAATAGATCAATTAGTAATTCAGAGTAGAGATCAATAGATCAAGTGGTTTTGTGGAGATCTATTATGTGATCGCACGGAATGGGTAGAAGCTTGTTGGTGGAAGCAGTGAGTTTACTTATTTTTACTGAGTTTACTGCTTTACTGATTACTGGAGTATTGAGCTGTAGAATTGGTACTGCTGTGTTTAAGGTATTGTGAGAAATGATGCAAATATGTTACGTGTTAGTAAAGCATGAGATATAGAGTGAAAATTTTAGTATGAAGTAAAACAAATATTTTAAGACAAAAAAATTTATAAAAATGGTAATTAAAAAAATTGAATAGTTTCAAAGTCCGTAAATGTTAAAATCAAAATAGTAGAATTTTGGTAAAAACAAGTAATGATTTAAGCAATAAAATAAAGAGATAAGTATAAAAAATTTAAGAATTGGAAACAAGAAAATAAAAACATAAGAAGGAATGAACTTATATAAAGCTTATAGAAATGAAAGTCTTAAAATGATATTAGCAAACTTAATATATTTTAGTTGCGTTATAAAAAGATAAATGGATTAATGTTAGTCTGAATACTAAACGAAATGTTTTACTTAATCTCAGCACCGCAACTCGTTACTCGGGCTCCTAGCCACCCGTTGCCTTGTTACCACTCTGTCTTCCTCTGCTTTTCTCCATTCCTTCTCTCCTGTTCCTCCTTCTTTGTATTTCAAGTTGGGGACCCTCCTCCGGAGGTTGTCATACACCATTCTTCCTCACTTCTCTCTATCTTCCTTCCGTCCTCATTCGTGCCTTTCTTTCCTTCATTCCCCGTCTTCTTCTGATGCACTGCCGTGGCATTCTACTTTTCTTTTAATTTCAGGGGATGGGTTGAGTCCAAAGCTCCAGCCTTCCAGCTCCATGAATCCAGCTCGATTCCTAATATCCTTTTCTCCTTCGTTTCCCCTTCTTTTCTCTACGCACTCCGTTGCATTTCATCCTTTTAAGATCCTTCTATCTGGGGAAGGAACCAGCACCCCTTCTCCGAAGGGGATGCACTCGTCCGCGAACCTCCAATCAGGCAGACGGATTCTGCGTTGACGGCTCGCCTAGGCAACCGGAAATATTGATACCTTCACGCAAATACTATTATGTTATTTATTATTTTATTATTTTATTTTTAATTTTAATTTTAATTTTAATTTATTTTATTCATTTAATTTTATTGTGTATTACATCCACTATTCTTTTTTTTTTTTTTTTTTTTTTTGTTTTTTTTTTTTTTTTGGTGGGGGGGGGGGGGGGGGGAAGTTAAGGATTTAAGTTTTAGGAGGAAGTCATTCTTTCAGTTCTCAGGTTGCATTTGGGAATCTCTTCCAGGGATTCCAGGATTCCAGGAATTCCAAGTCCCTGTTCAATATGTGGCACTGTATACTTACAACGATTTAATCGAGTGGGAGTGAATGGTTATTAAGCGAATTCTTCTTTGGCGATCTATATTGTTTTAGTCAAGCCAGGAGCGACGGTAGAAAAGACGAATTTAAACATTCGATATAGGGGTAAAAAAACATCGATAAATCGGATTGAAACCGTAAAAATTGAGGTTTTACCGAGTAGAAGTTAAAACGCTTCTGAGGCAACCAAGAAGGAACCCGCGCTTTGGGGGCTGCCGCCCCTTTTGTTGGGGTAAATCCCTTGGAGTAGGCCGCAGTAAACGCTCTAATAGTCGCGTCTTGCCAGACCTTAAATTCGCTCTCACCGACCGTGTAAAACCCTACCTTGTACACGTCAAGCTTTGAAAAACAAATTTGCAAAATGTTGCCTTTTGCATACATGTGCAACATCCGGTTGCAGAACTTTCCGGGAATGTCAGTTCTGACTGCTGGTTTACCACTCTTCTACTTACTTATTTATTATTATAGATTATTATGTGTAGTGATATATATATATATATATATACTATATATATATATATATATATATATATATATATATATATAAGTAGTATAGCTACATATATATATATATATATTATATTATATATATTGTAAAAAAAGAAATTTGTTGTTTAATTCTTTTATTTTGTTTAAATAAATATTCGTATATAATAATGCCAATACTATTTTCTCAAATTCAAATTTTCCTTTATATGCAACTTTTCTTGTGCTCTTTCTAGTATGACACATATAACCTTTATCAAAACGCAGTTACCAATGGAGGGAAGAGATAATTTTGCATTTTCAAAATATATATTTCACAGAAAAGTATAAAGCACAAATCATTTTTCCTATCGACTAAATATGAAATGTAACCTGCTAAATAATTAATCCTAACTTGTATATAAAATAAACCCTAACTAAATGTAAACAAAAAATAATAGCATTCTTATTAAATAAATAGACAAATGTTACGCTCGCATTATTAGCGTCACTTATTCCTTCAATTGGCACGTATAGTCGGCAACAGGCAGATAGGATCACTTTAAACTTTAACAAAGTACACCACAGAAATGTTTAGGAAAATCTTACGTATTGTAGAAGTCCCAATTCTAGCAGAGCAACACTAAGTCCATCACGGGAAGCCTTAAATACTTGAGAAAATCTAATTTCAGCACAACACTGTAAATGTCTTAAAGAAATTCTCACTGTTTAAGAAAATCTAAATTTCAATAGAACAAAATATGAAATGTTTAAAAACGTCACATCTACGAAATAGCAAATCATAACACGGAGGCAAATAAATCACATATCATTGTCTTTGTCAATAAATAGAGTTAAGCAAAGTTTATAAAACCTATAGTATGGAGCATATACTTACAAATTAAGTTAAGCGGGCACTTTACGACTCGTCTCGAGTCAACACTTACAATTTTAACAAATTA
>JABUQX010093405.1:35000-36803 GCA_015478945.1 Trachelipus rathkii | reverse complement strand
CACTAACGCCCATATATATTAAAGTCTTAATATAATATTAATATTATACTTATTATATTATATATATATAATATATCTATATTATATAATTATTTATTATATATATATAATATATATTATATATATATATATCATATATATTAATTATTATATATACTTATATATAATATATATATATCATACTATATATATATATATATATTATATATATTATAGTTATATAATATTATATATATATATATATTATAAATATATAAATATATATATATTAATATAAATTATATTTATAATTTATTATATATAGACGTAAATGCAAATACCTGCAATCAAATTTCATATTTGTAAATACCCCCTGATTTATTTTCACCATGCAGGAATTCGATCCTGCAACCCCTAGCAGATGAGCGAGTTTCGTTTGCAAGTGTTTTGGACCACTGCCGCAACGACCGAGACAAAGGAAGAATCCGCAGAGAATACTGTTACTGCTCCCCAAAGCAGAGTCTTACTACGTATTCCTCCCGCTCGCACTCGGGCGTAGGGCCAAACATATATATAGACTATAGGGGGTACCACTTATAATTTTTTCTCGGGCGTACGCGATTAAAAAAAGTTTTGGAGATCGCATACAGTCTAGACTCGCATGTCCAAGGCGTAACAGGGACACTCTCGACTAACCGTAAAGATTTTACACCTTGTTCCAATCGTCCGACGTCTCCAATGGGATGTGTTCATCGGGCAACATGCCAATCCGAAACCCTTCGAATGTGCCGTTGTCTGCGCGTAGACCTATGGCAGGCCTCCGGGGTGGTAATATGTTCCGCAAGGCACCTGTCGACGAACTTTATCGGTCATTTAACCCTAGGTGCCGTGTACATCGGTGAGCGTATCTGCAGATTGTCGTGCCGTTGTTGGCGCTTCATCGATAATGCACGCAGACGTATATATCGGGGTCTTTCACGGGTGTCGTGGCCCTGGTCTACCTTGTCCTCGCCAGCGATCATTGTGTCAGGGTTACCTGGTACCGTTGGACCACCCGTGCAATCATATGTGCTAATGTGCGCTACATCGATACGCCTTCGACCAAGTGCCCGCGGGTTTCCATGCGTGTCTCTTGTAGTAGCATTAGGTCCTTCTGCCGTGGAGTGATTTTGTTATCATGGCACGCAACTGATCTCTTTGAGATGTTGAGCACTATCTCTCCCATGTCTTTACGGGTCGTGTTGAATGATCTCCTCGCTCGATTATACCCCCGCCATAACCTACCCCCCCACCTCTCCCAGATCTAGTTACGTGGTTATGTTTTCCTAAATTTTATGGCGGTAACGGGCCCAAACTGCAGCCATTCCTGCGGGGTCATTACATATAGTACACTGATGCTGTCTCTTTGTGTGGTGTGGTGGAGTTTTCATGGAATTAGGGCCTTCCCGTTCCTGCGAGTGACATTTATCTAGTGGTGCACTATTTTTGACGAGTTATTATATTATTATATATATATTTAATATATATAATATATTTATATATATATTATATAATATATATATATATTTATAATATATATAATATATATAATATATATATATATATATATAATTATGGATATATGTATATATATATATATATTATATTATATATATATATATATATATATTATATATATATTATATAATTATATATATATATATATATTATATATATATATATATATATATATATTTATATATATATATATAGTATATATATAATATTATATACTTTATATATATTTATATATATATATTATTATATATGTATATATATAATATA
>JABUQX010093405.1:22500-30000 GCA_015478945.1 Trachelipus rathkii | reverse complement strand
ATATATATATATATATATATATTTTTATTTTATATATATATCTTATACTATATATAATATTATAATAATATATATATATATATATATATATATATAATATTATATTTAATATATATAAATATATATATAATATATATTATTATATATATATATATTATATATAACTTTATATATATAATATAAATATATATATATATATATATATATAATTATATATAAATATATATATATTATATATTATTATTATATATATATATAGTATATTATATAATTATATATATATATATATATATATATATATATATACTATATATATATATATATGAATAGTTGTTTTCTTCATAATTATAACTTACTTATGAGAAGTTGTTCTATTTGTTTTGTTTGTAATGTTAGCAGTGAAAGTCCCAAATTTTGCATAATAATATCAATTCATTCAAAATAGTCTATTGTTCATTCAAAATAGTTTATCATTCATTCCAAATAGTCGATTACTCATTCGAAATAGTCTTTTAATTAATTATTCAATCAAAATATTCTATTATTCATTCAAAATAGTCTATAACTCATTCAAAATATTCTATTTTATTCATTTAAAATAGTTTTTCATTCATTCGAAATAGCCTATTATTTATTCAAAATAGTCTATTGTTCATTCAAAATAACTATTTTAATTCATTCCAAAATAGTCTTTCACTCATTCGAAATAGTCTATTTATTATTCGTTCAAAATAGTCGATTATTCAATCAAAATAGTCTTTCACTCATTCGAAATAGTCCATTATTCGTTCAAAATAGTCTATTATTCAATCAAAATAGTCTATTTTTCATTCAAAATAGTTTATCATTCATTCAAAATAGTCTATTATCACTTTACCTTTATGTAGATTTTACTTATAGTAAAAATAAGTGTTTGAAATATTAGGATACTAAATGTTGACAATCAGAGACAAAATTAAGAGTGCTGTAACTGTAACGCATCCCACCCACAGAAACGAATATAGGGCCTCCCTTGCTCCTGATTGATGTGGTCTAACTTATCACTCTATGGTCTGGGACCCACTCATCCGTATAAGACGGGATCTTGCGGGGCCGTTTAGTTTGGCCCACTGTTACAACTTACGTTTCGATGCAACATCAGACCACCTTCATGATGTTAATTCAGAATTATTTAGAAGAAGCGTTTAGAAACGCACAGAAATAGGTTCTTTAGGACGATGATTAAAAACACCAAGTCGATGCATATTATCAAACTACGGTTTGTCTGACGCGCACGTTCGATGCGGGTTGCCTGGTGCGCTTATTTTGTAAGTGTGCAGTGTGGTTCCTGATGAGTTTTTTTGTTGCGACGGCTGCATATAATTTCAGTTTCCCTTCGTATGATGCTTGTTGTGAAAATAAAGATGAGTGCAAGAATGTTTTATTTACTCATATTTTTGGTGCGATGTTGAAAAGTGTTTAAGGAAGATGCGGGCGGGCGGTGCGGTGCGGTGCGGTGCGGGCAGCTCGAGTTCAACTTTTTATTTATTGTTTGTTACCTTTTTTTTTATCGGAAGGAGTGAAACTTCTTTAGAGAGTCTCTCCGTCAGAATCAATACCGGACCTTGCGACACACAAATCCAATTCGTAACATTACGCTATGCAGCCATAATTAAACAATTATAAAAACGGCAAAAATTACAAGATGGATAACATTACCTCTCATAGTTAACATGGGATATACTATTCTTACTACACAGTTACGTCTCGACTCTTTAAGGAGGCATCGAATTGACCCATTAGAATAAAAAAAAAATAATCTTTCAATTGTTTAGTAAGTATTAAAAAATATTTAATATTTGATAATATATAATAAATACATTATATATACATTTTAATATATTTCTATATAATTTTATTAAAATTAAATTATTGATAATATACTACTACTACTACTACTCCTATTACTACTACTACTATACTACTAATAAATATAATAATAATGAATACTTATATATAATACTATGATATAATACTAATAATAATAATACTTAATACTAATAATGCATACTTAATATAATAATTAATATAATAATAATATAATATTAATATAATTAAAAAAAATTAATAATAATAATAATAATAATAATATAATATTAATAATAATAATAATAATAATAATAATAATAATAATAATAATAATAATAATAATAATAATAATAATAATAATAATAATAATAATAATAATAATAAAAAATAATAATAATAATAATATATAATAATTAATAATATAATAATAATAAAATATAATAATAATGAATAATAATAAATAATAATAATAATAAAATAATAATAAAATAAATATAAAATAATAATAAAATATAATATAATAATAATATATAATAATAATATAAATAATAATAATAATAATAATAATAATAATAATTATAATATTAATAATAATAATAATAATATTAATATTAATAATAAAATTAATTAATATATTTAGTTTTAATATAATTTTAATACGTTTTAATATATAATAATGCTTAATAATATTTGTCACTAAGGAACAGAAATGAAATTCTTTACGTCATCAATCAACAGAACGATCAGTTTTAAATGTATCTCTTTTTCCAGTTTTTAAAACTAGTATTAGTATTAGTATTATTATTAGTAATAGTAATAGTAATAGTAATAGTAATAGTAATAGTAATAGTAATAGTAATAGTAATAGTAATAGTAATAGTAATAGTAATAGTAATAGTAATAGTAATAGTATTAGTATTAGTATTAGTATTAGTATTAGTATTAGTATTAGTATTAGTATTAGTATTAGTATTAGTATTAGTATTAGTAAGGTTAGTAGAAGTAGTAGTAGTAGTAGTATTATATAATATTTAAAATATATTACATTTTAATGAAGTTAAAATTGATTCCCAAAGCAAAATAAATGAAGAATATAAATATTTTTCATTTATTTTCTTTGAGAATCCAGTTTTAATTTCTTCAAAATGTAATATATTTTAAGTATTATATATTACTACTACTACTACTACTACTACTACTACTACTACTACTACTACTACTACTACTACTACTACTACTACTACTACTACTACTACTACTACTTCTACAACAACTGATATTGATATCGATAAGAATTTTTTAAAGAAGAAGAAAAAACATCAAAATAGGAAAGTTAAAATTAAGAATAATAAGTATAACGTTATGAATATGATGAAAAAGAATAAGAATAAGATAAGATGGAGGAGAAAATTGATAATAATAATAATAATAATAATAATAATAATAATAATAATAATAATAATAATAATATAATAATAATAAAAATAAATAATAATAATAATAAATAATAATAATAATAATAATAATAATAATAATAATAATAATAATAAAAAACAATAACAATAACAATAACAATAACAATAACAATAACAATAACAAGAACAAGAACAAGAACAAGAACAAGAACAATAACAAAAACAAAAACAAAAACAATAACAATAACAATAACAATAATAATAACAATAACAATAACAATAACAATAACAATAACAATAATAATAATAAAAATAAAAATAATGGAATAATAATATAATAAATAATAATAATAATATATTTAATATTATATAACAATAATAATAATAATAATAATAATAATAATAATAATAATAATAATAATAATAATAATAATAATAATAATAATAATAATAATAATAATAATAATAATAATAAAAGGAAAAGAAAGAAAAAATGAATAAAGATTTAAAACAAAATGAAAAAGAATGCAAACCGTTATTACTACAAATTTTTGCAATGAGTGTGAGCAGTAAATAATGAAATATATTTTTTCCTCCAGAATTATGAAAAACATAATGAAGATTAAATCCTTTTTATATCAATTTTTAATAGAGAACACTTTAGCATGAAATCTCCGTACCGATATAATCCCTGATTACGAGAGCAAAAGATAATATAACAAAGAAATCCATATAAATAAATCAAATCAATGATATCAGAAGTAACAAATATATATATTTTATATTCATATAAAAATGAATATATAACGAACACATCAGACTGTCTCTGAACAAATATTTTGCAAATATGCAATCATAAACGTGAATACCTAATATACTGCTCATATTCATACATACATGTGTATAAAAAACAACTCATACATACTTCCTACTTATAAAACAAATAATCCTAAACATGTTTTTAATTTTGTTAAAGCTGGTCGTACATCATTGTTACCTAGAGCTATTTATTTTCTTTTTCCAATGTATTGATTTAGACCGTTAGAAACAACCTCTCTCTTACTCCCACACATTCCGTAGCATAATCGATGCCTTTTTTAGGGGGGGGGGGGAACAAGGAGGCATTCACGATTATGGACTTTACGATAATCATCAAGAACGTCATTGATGCATTCATTGGAGTCTTTAGTGTCATTTTTACGCTTTATTATTATTTCTTTGTTCCAATCGTGTCACTTAAGGCTAACAACTCATATACTGTAGATATATATATATATATATAATATAATATATAGTATTATATATATATATAGTATATATATTATATATATTATATATATTATACATTATATATACATAATATTATATATATATAGTTACATATATTATATATTATATATATATAATATATATATATATATATATATATATATATATATATATACTATTTATAATATATAATATATATATATATATATATATGGTATATAATATATATATCTACTATATATATAATATATATATTATATATATTATACTAATATATATATATATATAAATATATATAATATAAATATATTATAATATAGATATATATATATATATATTATATATATATTATATAATATATATATATATATTACTAATAATATATAATATATATATTATAGTATATAATTTAATATATATAATATATATATAATAATATATATATATATATAATATATATATATATATATATATTATATATTATATATTATTATATATATATAATATATATACCTATATATAATATATATTATATATATATTATATATATATTATAATATATATATATATATTTATATATATATAATATATATAATATTATATATATACTATATATTATATATATTATATATATTATATATATATATATATAATAATATATATATATAATATATATATATATTCAATTTGCCCTTGAGTTTATCAACAGATGAATTATTTTTAAATTTTTATTGATAATTAACATATTAAAACAAGATAAAAACATAATTATAATACGAGCTTTCGTTCCTAATTTTTTAAATGGAACCTTCTTCAAGTATGATTTCTTTACCAAATCTGAAAATTCTTCGATGTTAGTTATCTAAAATTTAATTTTGGTTGGTTATTTTTTTGTTCAATTTTTTATAGTATTGTGTCGAACTCATCAATGAATTTTGGATATAATCAAATTTTATTTCGCCTTCCTGTTTATTAAAATTCTTTGTGTTTTTTATGCAGTAGGACTCGACTAATCTTCTTTTTTGTTGATCTTTTATATATATCAATGGTGTTATCCTTCCTATGTTAATGCTATGATTTGCGGTTGTTCTGTGGGTAGTAAGAGCCGAATTTCTATTGTTCTCTACTAAGTCATTACGATGTTGCTTGGTTCTTCTATCAAAATCGTTAGTTTCACCAACGTAAATTAGATCGCAATTGTTGCACGGGACCGTGTAAATGCATTGAGTGTTGTTTTTTTCTATGTTTCTGTGTGGTAGGAAAATCTTTTTTAATGGTAGAGTATCAGATGATGTGATGGTAATGTTGTTTGGCAAGATGTTTTTTATGTTTATAAGGTGTGTTTGGGGAAGGGGGAGGTAAGATTTTTGAGATGTGTCATTTTTTGTTCTGGGTGATAATATTTTCTTTTTGCTTTGTTGAGGGCTTTGTTGATGATATAAGGTGGGTATGAAAGTTTTTTGAAGTTGGAATATAAGAAGTTAATTTCTTTTTTTAGAAAGGGTGGAGAGCATATACGAAGTGCGCGAAGAAATAGAGAGGAGAGGATACCTATTTTTGTGTTACGTGTATGTGAAGAGAACCAGTGTGTATAATTGGGGTTAGAAGTGGGTTTTCTGTATATTGTGTACTGTAGATTTGTGTTTTTGTGCCATGAGATAAGAGTGTCTAGAAAAGGGAGGGTGTTGTTAGAAGAAGATTCTAATGTAAATTTTATGTTGGGTATGAGGTTGTTAATACTATTTAAGAGGTTTTGGGGGTCGCTATTTTGTGGGATTGCATTGAAAATGTCATCGACATACCTATACCAGATGATGTTATTGACGGTGGGAAGAGGGAATATGTAATATAGTTCGAAAAGTTCCATAAAAATATTGGCAAGTGTAGGTGAGAGAGGCGAACCCATACTTAAACCTGTGTTTTGTTTGTAATATTTAGAGTTAAAATGGAAAAAGTTATGTTCTAGAGTTAAATGTATCAGTTTTTTTAAAATAGGGAAGGGGTAAGATAGAGTGATGTTTTTTTTCATTTATGTATCGTTCATAAACGAGACATAAATGAAAAAAACATCACTCTATCTTACCCCTTCCCTATTTTAAAAAAACTGATACATTTAACTCTAGAACATAACTTTTTCCATTTTAACTCTAAATATTACAAACAAAACACAGGTTTAAGTATGGGTTCGCCTCTCTCACCTACACTTGCCAATATTTTTATGGAACTTTTCGAACTATATTACATATTCCCTCTTCCCACCGTCAATAACATCATCTGGTATAGGTATGTCGATGACATTTTCACTGCAATCCCACAAAATAGCAACCCCCAAAACATCTTAAATAGTATTAACAACCTCATACCCAACATAAAATTTACATTAGAATCTTCTTCTAACAACACCCTCCCTTTTCTAGACACTCTTATCTCATGGCACAAAAACACAAATCTACAGTACACAATATACAGAAAACCCACTTCTAACCCCAATTATACACACTGGTTCTCTTCACATACACGTAACACAAAAATAGGTATCCTCTCCTCTCTATTTCTTCGCGCACTTCGTATATGCTCTCCACCCTTTCTAAAAAAAGAAATTAACTTCTTATATTCCAACTTCAAAAAACTTTCATACCCACCTTATATCATCAACAAAGCCCTCAACAAAGCAAAAAGAAAATATTATCACCCAGAAACAAAAAATGACACATCTCAAAAATCTTACCTCCCCCTTCCCCAAACACACCTTATAAACATAAAAAACATCTTACCAAACAACATTACCATCACATCATCTGATACTCTACCATTAAAAAAGATTTTCCTACCACACAGAAACATAGAAAAAACAACACTCAATGCATTTACACGGTCCGTCACACAATTGCGATCTTAATTTACGTTTGGTGAAACTAACGATTTTGATAGAAGAACCAAGCAACATCGTAATGACTTAGTAGAGAAC
>JABUQX010093405.1:17500-20000 GCA_015478945.1 Trachelipus rathkii | reverse complement strand
GAGAGATTTTGCAGGGTGTGTAAAAGGAGCTTAAAAGTTAACGTGGATAAGAGTAAGATTATGGTTGTGAGGGAGGACAGTCCTAGTGTGAAGTTATGTTAGAGGTGAGCAAGCTGGAACAGTGTCTGAGGTTTTAAAATATTTAGGGTATATGTTGGCTGAGAAGGAAACGGACGATGCAGAGTGGTAGTAGGAAGTTGTGTATGGCAGACCAGGTGGCTTGGTGCAATTAAAACGTTGGTGAATGAAAGGGACTAAGTCTTGAGTGGCTAGGGTTTTTCAGAGGGTATGTTTGTTCCTGTGGTTATTGTATAAGTATGACGCCTATGTCTGGATAAGAAGTATAGATCTAAAAGTTCAATGTGTTCAGATGGCAATCTTAGGGGTGTGTTAGGTGAGAAGAATTGATAAAGAGAGAAATGAATATCCTTAACGAAGAGAGGTGGGTGGTGTGAGAAAGGGGTAATGAAGAGAATAAATGCAAGTAGTTTGAGATGTTTGGTCATATGGAAAGGATGAATGATAGTCGGTTGGTTAAGCGGATGTTGTGGGGAGTGTTTGGGAATCGAACGGATGGGAGACCGAAGAAAAAGTGGATTGAGTCAGTAAAGCAATGTCTGAAGGAAGAAATTGTGAGCTTGGTGAGGCGAGAAGAAAGGTGTATAACAGGAGTGATTGGGGCGGGAATTTGTGAGGGGGTATGGGTTGTGGCCCACCTGGGCCAAGGGGATGAACCCTTACTTTGACGATCTCACCATAAGTGAGGGTTCCATCGCTTTCCATGAAGCTTTAGGTGGATTCTCTGACTGCGATGAGTTCTCACTAATTAATGGTACTGAGGGGGCGTTAAGGCTGGGCTTTCTTTTCGACTTGTCATGTTCTTCTGCTGCTTTTCTTTTCCGATGCCCGTCGCGCACCTTACTCCCATTCTTGGGAAATATTAGGAAGCATGAGAAGAAGAAGAAGATATATATATATTATATATATATATTTATATATATATAATATATATATTAATATATATATTATTATTATATATATATATATATAATATATAATATATATATCTTATTAATATAATATATATATGTATATATAATATCATATATATTATATATATATATATATATATATATATTATATATATATATATATATATATATATATATACTATTATATATTACTATATACTATATGTATATATATATATATATTATATATATATATATATATATAGCTATATATATATATATTATATATTATATTATATATATATATCTATATATTATATATATATATAATATATCTATATTATATATATTATATAATATATATATTATATTATATATATATATATATATTATATAATATATAATACTATATTATATATAGTATGCGTTATAATATTATATATATTATATATATATATATATATTATATATATATATATATATATATATATTATATTATATAATATATATATATAAAATATATATTAGTGATAGTATATAATTATATATATATATATATATATATATAATATATATATATAATATAATATGATATATATATATATTCTATATATATATATATTATATAATTATATTAATTATAATTATACATATTATATATATTATATATAATATATTAGTAATATATATATTATATATATATATAATATATAACATATATATGATATATATATATTAATTATTATATATTAATTATATATACTATATTATATATATATATATATCTATATTATATATATATATATATAGTATATATATAGTATATATATATATATAGTATAATAATATATAATATATATATAAATATATATATATTATATATATTATTTATATATATATATACATTTATATAATAAGTATCTAATTCTATATATATAATTATATTATAATTATATATCATTATATATTTATAATATATATATATAATATAGTATATAGTATAATATTATATATATATATATATATATATATAGTATTATATATATATATATATATATATATATAATATATTTTATATATTGTATAATATATGATATATAATATATACACTCCAGATTTTAAGTGGAGTTCATGTAAGAATGAGAATAGCGGTTAAGTCTGTGGTGAGAGAGCACAACAAAGAAAGGATAATACTGTGTGGAAAGATCTATGCTAATAGATACTGTAGTAAAACTGTATTTGTTTCAATAAAGAAAGTTTAAGGAGAGTAATGCAACAGTTGGGTAGACAGAAAGGGACTGAGGAGAGTTGGTGATAGTAGGAGAGTTGATAAGGCAAAGAGTCGTAGACACCCACCCAATTCAAGAAGGGTTGGACGAGTTGAACCGCACCAGTTGCGTGTCACATGTAAGAGGGAACGGCAGCGAAAGATCCCGCGGGAGGTGCGGGAGAAATTCTGAACACATTTCCCCCTCTTAAAGACTTAATAAGTAAGAGATAAAATGAGATCCTACCGAGAAAGAAAGAGC
>JABUQX010093405.1:0-7500 GCA_015478945.1 Trachelipus rathkii | reverse complement strand
TGTTAGGTTTCCAAGACATTTTTTTGTTTATGTTAAGGCCAAGGATGTTTATATTGTCAACAGGAGAGACGAGAGAACCGTCGAAAGAGATAGGAAAGTTGGAAGGTGTTTTAGAGAGATTGAGATTTGTAGAAGTTGAGTTTTTAAAGAATTAAATTTCACAAGGTTGAGAGAACCCACCCGAAATTCTATCCAGATCACCAAGAATAGAATCGGAAAGATTAAGACGAGAGGAAATTCTAGAAGTAAAAGATCGAGTATAATTGAAATGAGTTGAAGAATGAAGGGTCGAGTCATCGGCATACGAGTGGATAGAGTTAGATGTGCAGGTGAGAAGATCATTAATGAAAAGTAAAAATAAAGTAGGAGATAAGACAGAACCCTGAGGAACACCACAATTGACAGAAAAAGAAGAAGAAGACGCCCCGTCAACAACAGCCGATATTGAGCGATTTGAGAGAAAATTAGACATAAGTAAGCAAAGAGAAGGAGGAAACCTAAAGGACGGGAGCTTGAGAGCAGGACGCGCCATACCTGGTCAATGTTGGAGACAAACGCACTACACGCAAGTCTCCCCATAGTTCCTTAGGGCGGAAAACCATAAATCAGTAGGATAGGAAAGAATATCGCCAGTATACCTCGAGCGCCGAAAGCCGTACTGGCGATCAAAAAGAAGAGAATGAGATTCCAGATGATCTAAGAAATGAGAGTTGAGAAGGGTTTCAAAGATCTTAGATAGAATACAAGTGAGAGCTATAGGGCGATAGTTAGAAGGATCAGAGCGGCTTCCTTTTTTCGGAATATCTTGCCCATGTGCAACTGAGGGAAGTGTTAGTATGAGACATGGAAAATATAGTTGAACGAGGGGAGGGGCCAGCACGGAAGCACATTCCCTCAAAACACGGGGAGGAATGCCGTCCGGGCCACCCGCCTTCCTAACATTCATAGATGTCAGAAGCCATGCACCCGATCAAATGTAATCACCAGAGAGGAGAAGGAGGAGGAAGAGGAATGCAAAAATCGGTTGAGTTAGAGTAGGGACCGACCGGGGCGGGAATTTTGCCGGGGCCGGGGCCGGGGCCGGGGCTGCTCTAATTCTAGCCGGCTGGGGCCAAGCTGGGGCTGGGGCCGGGGCCGGCTCAAAATTAGAAATGTAAGTCAAAAACACTGAAAGTCTTAAAACGTAGGATGAAAATTAAATATAATTTCAATTAATTAATAATTTAAATTATAAAAAAGGAATACATTTAATTAATTCAATTAAATAAATATTTTCGAAAGAAATTTTTAGAAAATAATTGATTTTCTAGAAGAATAAGTTGTATTATATATATATATATATATATATATATATATATATATATAAAAAAATATATATTAATATATATATATATATATATATATATATATATATATATATATATATATATATATATATATATATATATATATATTTAAGAACTACTTTGTCGTAGTGATATATTTACTTTAGAGAGGAAGCCCTTGGATTCTTTTTTAGTATTATGCTTTACTGTCACTTCATTTTATTAATAAATGTACACAAATTAAAAACATTGTTAAAGACACTTTTTTAATGAAATAAATTTTAAAAAGGAAAGCTAATTTTCGTCCCGACACGCGAGACCTCTTCAGGCTAAGGGACTAGATTTCTTTCTTGATCTTCATCAGTTCAAGTGTGTTTCAGTTGGTCTGCTATTTTCTTCATGGTGTTGTTGAAATATTTTGATGTTTTCAGATATTCATTTTGTATAAAATCTATCTTAACTTCACCGAGATGCTTATTGTAGTTGTACTATTATAAATGCAAAAGGATTCCAGGATTTTGCGAAGGTTCGTGTGATTGATATTTCTGATCTTTATATTGTTGATATTGATAGAGTGGCCTGTGTTACGCCTATGACTTGTTAAAGCTGAATTTATGCTGTCCTTGTGCAGGTCATCTGTATGTTGATTTTTTCTTCTTTGCAAATCTATGGTTTCACCTATATGTTTTATTGCAAGTATTGCAGGGGATGTGATATATACAGCTTTGGGGGAGATTTTCTTTTCATTTTGGGGGTTTGAGAATGTTTTTTTAAGGTGATGTTATTTGATGGAATTAGGGTAATATTTTTGGTAATATTTGCTTTAACGAATATAATGGTAATTGAGGAATTGGTAAAAAGGGGAGGTGTTGCTATTTTTCGGGGAAAGGTGCTATAGTACTCCTTTTTGCTTTGTTAAATGCTTTTGTGATGAAAAACTCTCATAGCTAAGTGAAAGTATTGTGGATGTATTTAGCTTCTTGTGCTAGAAGAGGGGAGAGCATATACGAAAGGCACGGAAGGAGAAATAGAGATGACAGAACAGCTAATTTTGTGTTTGGGGAATGATTAGATAGCCAATGTATATAGTTTGGTGAGAATGTTGGTTTTCTATATATAGTAAATTGCAAGTAATTGTTATTCCATGTGATTAAGGTATCGAGGAAGGATAGAGTTGTTGGAAGGCATTTCTATCGTATACTGAACTGAAGGATGAATAGAGTTAATATAGTTTAGGACATCATTAGGGTTGGTGTTGTGAGGGAGGGAGACAAAAATGTCATCTACATATCTAATCCATAAACTATTGTTTAATAAAGGGTGGGGTAAAATATGATAAAATTCTGTTAGTTCCATATATATGCATACTCAGGCCAAAAGTTTGTTTGTAATATTTGCCATTAAAATGAAAGAAGTTATGTTGTAATGAGAGATTAATGAGCTGTTTTAATATATGAAACGGGAAGGCCAATCTTTCATTACAACATAACTTCTTTCATTTTAATGGCAAATATTACAAACAAACTTTCGGCCTGAGTATGGGATCCCCACTGTCTCCCATACTCAGTAACATATATAAATGCTTTCCGTCATCTCTATTTCTCCGTGCCTTTCGTATATGCTCTCCCCCTCTTCTAGCACAAGAAACTAAATACATCCACAATACTTTCAAATCACTTTATTATCCTGAGTTTTTCATCACAAAAGCATTTAACAAAGCAAAAAAGAGGTACTATAGCACCTTTTCCCGAAAAATAGCAACACCTCCTTTTTACCAATTCCTCAATTACCATTATATTCGTTAAAACAAATATTACCAAAAAATATTACCCTCATTCCATCAAATAACATCACCTTAAAAAACATTCTCAAACCCCCAAAACGAAAAGAAATAATACTTGCAATAAAACATATATAGGTGAAACCATAGATTTGCAAAGAAGAAAAAATCAACATACAGATGACCTGCACAAGGACAGCATAAATTCAGCTTTAACAAGTCATAGGCGTAACACAGGCCACTCTATCAATATCAACAATATAAAGATGATCAGAAATATCAATCACACGAACCATCGCAAAATCATGGAATCCTTTTGCATTTATAATAGTAACAACTACAATAAGCATCCCGATGAAGTTAAGATAGATTTTATACAAAATGAATATCTGAAAACATCAAAATATTTCAACAACACCATGAAGAAAATAGCAGACCAACTGAAACACACTTGAACTGATGAAGATCAAGAAAGAAATCCAGTCCCCAGCGCCTGAAGAGGTCTCAAAAATGGGACTAGTACCAGCTTTCATTTTTATAATTTATTTTACTACAAAAGAGCGAGCCTAACAATGTTTTTAATTCCAGGCACATTTATAATAAATGAAGTGACAGTAAAGACAAGACTGTAAAATAAATCCAAGGCTTCTGTGTGCAGAGAGATATGAGATATATATATATATATATATATATATATAAGATATATATATATATATATATATATATATATATATATATATATATATATATATATATATATATATATATTATATTATATATATATATTATATATATATATATATACATAGCCATATATATATATATATAGCTAACTTAATTAAATTGAAAAGAGATTTCTTAAAATATTTGATTTTCTTGAAGATATTTACTTTAAATAAATAAATACATTAATATTTTAACAATTATATTTATTTCAGTGTCCGAGTTCGTTTTATATATCAAATGAATATTTTTATGGTACAAACTTGGCATTTGAACCTATGTCCTCAATGTTAATTTCAAATCATAGTAACTACCAAATAAAATTATTATATTTAGGAATGTTTATATATTTTGCATCAATTTATAACAAAGGAGTAATGGAATTAAAATATATTTTTTTATTGTTTGATTTAACCCTCTATTATTTAGTGTAAATTTACAGTTAACCCCGGTAGGAAACCCCGGTTTTTCCTGATTTTTGGCCGGGGGAATGCCAGAATCGTCCAGGGTTAAGTTAGAGGAAAATAGGAGGCCGAAGAGATTGGCCTTTTCAGTGAATTAGCAACAGAACCATCAGAACGAATAAGAGGAGGAAAGGTCAGATTTACAGAGTGGTTACATAGCTAGCAAGAGGCCAGAAAGATTTGACAGTAGGAGAACAAAGGAGGTTAGCGCACTGTTTGAAGAAAGCCAGCTTTGCTCATCGAAGAGTATCCCTGCAACGATTTAGCTGAATCAAAATTAGCAAGAGTGATAGGAGAACGAGAATTTTTCCACCCCCGATACGCAGTGTCTCTAACCTGAATGGCCAGAGAGCAAGTACGATCGAACCATGGATTATGAGGAGAGAAAGATTTAGTCGGAAGGAATGAAATGAACCTGCTCATCCCATCAACGATTACAGCTCCCACCCATCGGCAGAAGCCAGCGTCACCAGAGTCAGCAGTCATTATAATTATAGTTAGAGTAGAAGTAAATCGCACCGGCCCGATCAGTGCCAGAAAACGCGCGTAGGGCAGATGGAGCTGTTGGAGAGATAGTATTAAATAAGAGAGATAAGGTTGTGGTCAGATTTACCAATAGGAGCGAAGGTGGTGTACTTATAGATTGAAGGATTAGTGGTGAAACATAGGTCAATTGTGCTCAAGAATTGGTTTTGACGATCCGGAATGTGTGTGGGTCCTTAATTAGTTGCTCCAAATCGTTGAGAATACTAAATGATTCGGCCTCCTCCCCACCTAAATCAGTATGAGAGGACCTCAACCATTCAGTGTTGTGTACATTGAAATCCCCTAAATAGAGGACCTCAGTATTTGGATGAGAAGATATAATAGTCTCGTGAGAAGTAGTAAGATATTCAAAAAAGGCGTGAAAATCTGTTCTGTTAGGAGAACAGTAGCAGAAGCACAAGATTATTGTAGTAGAGGGAAGAAAGATTTTAAGCCACAGAACATCGAAGTTAGGAGATTCAAAATTCGAGATTCTCGACAGGAGTGTTTATGTTTACATAGGAACATACTCCACCCTTTAGACGGAAATTATTAAATAAGTTATAGTTGGATATATTAAACGAGTTAGAGGATGGATTCTTAGCCATCTGTGTCTCAGACAAGAGCAAAAGGTTAGGGTTAGAGTTAGAGAGGTGGTATTCCACGGATGCAGAATTAGAGTTTAAGCCGCGGATGTTAGTAAAGTCTATAGAAAGCCCACGCCTGCGCAAATCTGCCATCACACACGCACACACAACCAAACAAAAACAAAAAAAAAACACACAATATAAATAAATGATATATATATATATATATATATATATATATATATATATATATATATATATATATATATATATATATATATATATATATATATATATATATATATAGATCTGTGTGTGCAAGTTCTACGTGTGTTTTAGAGGTGTTCGGTCTGTTATTGGTTAAAATTTCAATTAGAAGGATGTAAAATCTACTTAAAAGCAATTGAACAATCATTGGTATATAAACACTGTGCACGTCATAAAGGTGAAATGAAATACTAAAAATGAAGAGAATAATCTACTGGTAATAAACAGAAGCATTATAAATCCCACAACCAAAAAAACAATTTTCCTTATGTATATATATATAGTATAAAGTATATATATATATATATATATATATATATATATATATATACATGTATATTATTTTTCTTATATATAGTTATATTTATAAATAAATATATATATATATATATATATATATATATATATATATAATATATATAGTATATATATATATATATATATATATATATATATATATATATATATATATTTATATACATCTGTGACATGTATATATATGTGTATCTTTCCATATTATATATATATATATATATATATATATATATATATATATATATATATATATATATATATATATATATATATATATATATATATATATATATATATATATATATATATATATATATATATATATATATATATATATATATATATATATATATATATATATATATATATATATATATATATTATATATATATATAAAAGAGATTTTTTTATATATATATTATATATATATATATATATATATATATATATATATATATATATAAATGCCTGAGAATTCGTTGTGTGAGCATGTCTATATAATTATTTCCTGAGGATTTTGGTGTTAAATCAGTTGATTGAGTTTTTCTGAATTGAACTTTGTTTTGAAAAGCGATTTGGTTCTTGATAGATTGTTTTAATAAGTTGGGTCTTTAATAACCACATATTTAATTAAAACCACATAGTTAATTAAAACGTATTTGAAGATTTCTAGGTTAAATCTTCTAAAAACAGACTAGTAAGTTAAAACTTGTGCAAATAAACCTTAAGCTTTATGAAGGTTTGCGAAATTGTATTGGAAATGATGAGATTTTGATATCTACAGGCTTGATAAAACCAATGGTGACTTTGTAAATAGAGTGGTATAGTTTTGTTAATATTTGAAACTTCTTAAATAGTTCACGATTTATGTATTGAAAGTTTAAATTTTCGTGAAGCTTTTTATGCAATTGAAGTAAGTTGACCAAATATTCTTTAAAAAGAAATAAACATCAAGAATAACATCGGATTTTTAAGAATTGGTATGCTGGTTTGTATAAGTAACTTACTAAGAAAAACCATAATTATTTTGGAGACTGGAATGCAGTATACTTCAAGAATCATTTGCAGTATTTATTGGAGGTGCGATTTGAAGAGATAGTTTGGTTACGAAGAGGCAAGATTTTATCACCAATTGAAATTAACTCAATTAAGAAAAATAATTAAATAAAACATTACGTAGTAGTGTAAGTAAGGATTGACAACTAGAAAACAACTTATTATTCTATTGAGTTATTACGTATATGAACGATAGATTTGTATTTCGATATAAAGTAAATATAATTAAGTTGAAATAAAAAATAAAGTTAAAACACCTTGGTATATTAAGAACAACAAGGATAATTATTGAGAAAGAATAAAATAAATAAATTCGTAATACCGTTTGTTGATATAGAATATATAAATTAGTAGTACTGTTTATTGATACGTTAAATTTAGAAATAAAATAATATATATGGGTATGTATGTATATGTGTGTATGTGTGTATATATATAGTTATATGTATGTGTGTATG
>JABUQX010093404.1:15000-23999 GCA_015478945.1 Trachelipus rathkii | reverse complement strand
TCTAAATAACGGGCCTCTATTCATTGTAACCATTACCGTCAGTGCCCTGCAACTCACAAATGAAATTTTCATTACACACCACACCTACACACCATCACACACTACACACACACTCATTATATCTTTTTTTTCTTCATTATTTCTCTTACTCATGGATTCTACAGGAATTTCAGAACATTTTATATTACTATTCTTACTTCTATTCATCTACTATCTATATATATCTCACTATCTCTCTATCTTCTCTATAATATATATTATAATATATATATATATAATATATATAATTAATTTATTATATAATATCATATATAATATATATATATATACTATATATATTCATTATATATAATTATACTATATACCTATATATATTAATAGAGTTAAAAATATAAATATAACATAATAAATAAGCCTAAATCATTGAGTACACATGACGCAAAATCTAATACCAAATATATTAAATAATTATATTCTCGAGTGATATATCATAATATAATCAATTGATCATCTAGAAATATTCGTTAAAATTATATAGTTTATTCATTTTTTAGCTTCTTATTTATTTAATTATTCTATATAATATTATTTTAAATATTTATAATATATATCAAATAATATATATTATTAATAATTATAATAACTATATAATAAATAATAATAATTAAATTACAATAAATACTAATTATGATAATAATAATTATAATAATTTAATAATAATATTACATCAATTAAATTAAAAATGTAAAATGATATCATTATGAAATGTCATTAAATAATAATAATAATTATAATAATAATAAATAATTAAATATATAATATTTAAATAATAATAATAATTATAATAATATTAATAATAATTAAATAATTATAAATAATATAATAACTAATTAGTTATTTAATAATAATTTAATTAATAATAATAAAAATTATAAAGATTAATTGATAGTAAAAATAAAAAAATAACAATAAAATAATATCAATTAATAATAATAATACGGTAAAATAAAAATGACTAAAACAGTGATGAAATTATAATTACGAGTGAAAATCAATAATAATATATAAAATATATATATTTAAAAGCTCAATAAATAATTGATCATTGTAAGATAAAATTAGGTTAATTAACAAAATTTAAATTAATTTAGCTAATTAAAATTAGATTAATTAAAATCTTTAGAGATTATTAATAAAAATAAATTTTTAAAATTATTTAAATCTTTTATTATAATTTTGAAATATTCGGTAAAAAATAAAAAAAAATGATATATATAGCAGGGGTTTTTAAATGAAATGAGTAAAACTAGGATCTATATAATATAAATATTCCATTTAATATACAGCGAAATCTATCGTGGGATTATCGTAAAAGCTGTTCACGAAATACGGAGCTACCAATAAATATATGGGAAGAATCCCATTAAAAATGGATAATATATGTAAATAAATATAATGTATTATGATGGTTAATTGTTACTTAAATATTGATATATAATACACGTATTTATACATTATCTACCATTTAAGTATTATATTTATATCATGCAACTGATATAAGAATAGAATAATTCGATCTAGAAAAGATGAAGTAAATTTAGGT
This sequence comes from Trachelipus rathkii, assembly GCA_015478945.1. Taxonomy (NCBI): domain Eukaryota; kingdom Metazoa; phylum Arthropoda; class Malacostraca; order Isopoda; family Trachelipodidae; genus Trachelipus; species Trachelipus rathkii. Next base: position 22,396 of record JABUQX010093404.1, on the reverse strand, counting down.
TGAGTAAGTGATGATGAAGAACACCTATTAGAGAGAGGCTGAAAATATAGAGGCTTAAAGGATAAGAAAAATGAATTAATTGAAGAAGTAATAACTCCGCTTTAGTATTATCTTAACCATGAAAAAAAGATAAAAGGTGACTATTTTGATGTTTGGTCAAATAACATTCATCCGATAAAAAAAAAACTAGGCATAAAGGAGAAATTCCGAAAAAGAACAGAGAAAAAGAAAGTGACGTTAGTTAAAACATATAGTTTAAATATTAAATAAGGAAACTGAATGGATACTTTACAGGATTAGGTGAGTTAAAATATTATAAAATTTGTCTCTTAGAGAAAGGATCTGATTCTAATACAGTTGGCGAAAGCCATAAGTTCATTTAGACTTAAAAGAAACTTAAATGGATATTAATATATCACGCTCCGCCGCAAATTGATATGGAATGAATATTTTAATAACAAAACCGTGTTGGTTCTGAAAGGGAAAACATTCGATTCGAGTTTAAACCAGAAAATAACCCCCCTTCATGTTAATTAAAGACTGTAAAATACAATTGTGATAATATTATTATTATTATTATTATTATTATTAATTATTATATATTATTATTATTATTATTATTATTATTATTATTATTATTATTATTATTATTATTATTATTATTATTATTATTATTATTATTATTTATTATTTTAATATTAATATTAATATTATATTAATTTAATATTAATATTAAATAATATTAATGTATTAATATTAATATTCAATATGTAATATTTTAATATTAATAACTTAATATTAATATTAATCTATTATTATTATTATTATTTATTAGTCTATTATTATTATTATTTTATATTATTTATTTAATTATTATTATTTTATTATATTATGTATTATAGCAGGAAAGTGTAATATGTTTGTTGTTGTACAGTAGTGGTAATTTAGTAATGGGTTAGTAGAAGAGGTAATATATATTATAAATAAAAGGCTAGTAGTTATTAAAAGCATTATTATTATTATTAATTATCTATTAATTATATTATTTATATATTATTATTATTATTATATTTTATTCATTATTAATTAATTATCTTATTATTATTATTATTATTATTATTTATTTATATATTAGTTATTATTATATTATTTTCATTAATTATTATTATATACTATATTCAGTTGTTGCATTTTATTTAATGTCAGTGTCGTATATTCGTTGATTAGTTTGATAGTTAGGTTAGTTAGTTAGTAGTAGCAGTAGTAGAAACAGTAGGATAAGATATCGTAACAAAAGCTTTATGATGTATTATTGGCGATTTAATAGTTTTTTACAATGGAGGAACAAAGGACAAATTTACAAAACAAAATTATATTAAATCAATAATAAAATAAAAGGAGCACCACAAATAAATAATAAATTAAAATGAATACTAAGATAATAATAAAAAAATTTATAATAAATAAATAAATAAATAAATAATATTTAATATTACAAGACAAAAGGGTTATCTCCATTGTAAGTAAGAAGTAGTGTAACGATAGTTAAATATAATAAACCACTAAAGGTCAGTTTAGAACTGTAACCAAAATAATATTTTCTATTGGTTTTAGTATCATCCAATTCCATGGCTCAATTTTTGCTCTGATTCCTTCATAAATTTAAACATGATTTTATTAATGACTTGGCTCAACTCAATTGTATTTTTGTCTGATGTCAAGATAATACCGAAATCATTTTTATAAATTATATAATCATTATATAATTGCTAACTGTACGATTTATTTATTATTATTGATTATTATTATTATTTATTATTAATTTATTATTATATATTACACTTAGTATTATTATTATTATCTATTATTATTATTATTATGGTTACTATTATTCCATTTATTATTATTATATAAAAAGGATAATTATTTTATTATTATTAATTATTATTATTATTATTATTATTATTATTATTATTATTATTATTATTATTATTATTATTATTATTATTATTATTATATTATTATTATTTTAATTATTATTATATTATTTATTCATTATATTATTATTTTTAAAAGGATATTTATTTTTTTGGATTCTTGTATTTAATTCACCTTGGCTTTTGAAAGCAACTTTAAATGATCTTTTATGGGACTACTTTTATTTTTTGCAATTTTTACTTTTGAATTTACTACATTAATATTAAAGAGAATTTAGTTGTGCTGATTTTAAAAAGCATTAGCATTCTTTTAAATATAATATATATATATATATATATATATATATTATATATTATACTATATATTATATATATAGTATATATATATATAGATATATTATATATATATATAATAATATTATATAACTATATATATATATATAATATATATTATATATATTTATAATTGAGCATGTCCCACACCTGCCAGTGGTCCAACGCGAATTAGCTCCTCTTTGTCTTCTGACGCGCACTTCAGTTAGTCGAGTTGGAGCATCGTGGATGATTCCAAAAGGACATATCCCTCTTCATCTCCTGAGGGAGGTGCGATCTTCGATATCAAAGCCCCGGAATTGGCTGGAGCAGTGACATAAATCTACTTATTTATTTTTCATTATACATTTATATTTTCTTTTTTGATTTTGAGGTGCGTAGTAAACCCGGCGAACACACCAACTCTTTTTATTAGCCAGCGATATTGAATCTAATCCAGGTCCCAGAGCATACCCCTGCCTCAAATGTAATAGAGAATGTGGTAGAAGATAAACCTCAATATGATGCACTTCATGCCAACATTGGTATCACTTAAAATTTACCAACCTTCAAAGGCTCAATTTACCAATTCACCAACATGGTCCTGCAAACTGGCATCGCGGAAATCGAACATCAGAAACCCAAATTCTCAACCACCTCAATAATTATTAAATCAACATACTCTAATTAAATATTAATGGTATAAAAATAAACATAAATATCTTTACCACACTCTAATTAAATTTAATATATATATTGCACATACAGGAATCTAATCTCACACAAGATACTCTACTTTCTGAATCTCCTAACACCAATCCTAAGGCAAGACAAAAATCCTCCTAATCATAGCCTTTTTACGCTCACAATAAAAAAAATTTTCAATTTGAACACTACAAAATTATAATACAACTCTCATGAACACGACCTAACGTCCACTTATCAATCAATAAAATAGAAATTTTTTTATTTACCCGTATTTCTATTGATCGGTAAGCAATTTTTATATCGTCTCCATCAACATTTCAGTACTGTCCGAGGAACTATAACCCATACATATCTTCTTTAACACGATAGAATAACTTGATATTAGCTGGGACTTCAATGTCTGTCACCCCACACTACACGCCTCACCAGAGGCGACTTACTGATAACACTTTTACACTCACTCAGATTCTCAATAATATGAAGCTGACCTAGCAACGAATACTTCAAAAACATAATCAGAATTGCACTTCCCCAGATATTACCTTTTTGTTCATCTAATATTCGAGTTACAAGTTCCAACAAAATGAAACTCTTCATGCTTTTCTCTTCACATCACATGTCAATTTTTAATCACAATATCAACATAAACCACCTTAATTCAACACATTTAAGAAAAAATACATATATATATATTATATATAATATATATATATATATATATATATATATATAGTATATATATATATATATTTGTATATAATAAATATATATATATATATTATATATATAATATATATATATATATATATATATATATATATATATAATATATATATATATATATTATATAATAACTATATTATATACTACAAGAAGGCAAATTGGCAAGCCTACACTGGAACAGCAAATAGAAATGAATCTAGAATTCATAGCTGACTTTTCCTCCCTCAGCAAAACAATACAACATTCTAATAAAATAATCTTAATTAAAAACATTCAAAATATTCACCCTCTATAGTAATCGCAAACATTTCAACCAAATTTTCTCACCTGCAATAAACACCCTAATAAAACGAGAAACTCACCAGATAAAATAAACAACCATATCCAAACTCAACCAATTACAGTTCCAATAATAGAAATAAACACCTCAATCGACTCAAATCGGAATAAGAATTTTCAACAATACACTCAAACACTAAATCATAAGACAAATACAAAAAATATTCATCACAATATCACAGACTCAAAACTCTCCCCCCTTCCCAAACCCCGAACCCAGGAAACTATACGTAAACAAATTAATAAAATCAACAGCCCAAAACATCAATGCAATATTATTATGTCACACACTTCAAACATCAGTAATGAACCCACAATCCAAACCAATATACAAACAATTAAATGAATCAAAAAATTATTAACTAACCAAGAGGAACCTTCATTCACTCCCCTAGAGGTACATAACACTATCAGAAACTTAAAAGACTTACAAGCAGAAGGACCGGACAAAATTTCCAACACTTATCTCAAGAACTTAGGTACCAAAGCTATAGAAACTTTGACTCAAATATTTAACGTCTCCTGGCAAACTAACACTCTCTCTCACCACTTTGAAAACACGTTCATATAGTTCCTATTCTAATACCAAACAAATCACCTAATAGCCCTGCTTCTTATAGACCTATCTTATTACTTTCTAAGATATCCAAAGTGTTAGATAATCCAATCATGAATAGAATATCACCCTCCATTCCTTTATAAGACTCACTACATGAATTTAGACAAAAACGCTCCCCTACCACTCTTCTAACAGATTTAACACAACCCATCCTTACTAGTTTTAATCGAACTCCCTTCCCTTTTCGCACCCATTTATAAGGCTTTTGACACAGTCCCCCCCGACACATCTTAAATAGACAAAGTACTGAACATAAAATTGACCATCAATGACAAAAAAATAATAGCATATTTCCTATCTGGTCGAACAGCTAAAGTCATACAAGGACGTTAGGTTAGGTTAGGTTAGGTTAGGTTAGGTTAGGTTAGGTTAGGCTAGGTTAGGTTAGGTTAGGTTAGGTTAGGTTAGGTTAGGTTACTCCTCTAGTACATACTCACATTTAAATGGAGTTCCCAAGGGGCTATCCTCTCACCACAACTTTTCCCCCCCCCCCCCCCCCCCCCCCCCCCCAATCTCTTTAAGCACGATCTACCAAGCGCCACATACCCTTCAATAAAAATTAATAGCTATGCAGACGATTTAACAATCACTGTTCAAAGTCCTTCTATAAATACAGCATGTAGAGAACTGCAGCAATATATAAACCAGCTGGGATAGTGATTGACAACAAACAGAATGTCTGCATTTCTCCAAAAAAAAAAAAACTCTATCACTTTACTCCCTCCAGTTATAAGAGAATCAAACATTCACACAACAGTATTTCTCCCATGTAATAGACAACCACTTAATAAACAACCCACCATCCTAGGATTGACCTTCGATACATATATGACATTTACCCTCCACATCAGCAATATTACATCTAGAGTCATACACAAATTAAACACGTTAAAAGTGTTACCAGGAACAAACTTTGGCCAATATAAAGAGACCCTCTCAGCATTATATAGACAATACCTCCACACCTATTTAAACTACGCATCAACTGCCTGGGCCCCAAAAATATCTCAATCCAATACTCAGAAATTATAAAATGTACAGAACAAAGCACTCAGGATTATAACTGGCTGCCTTCCCTCCACCCATATCTATTGTCTACTAACTGAAACAAAAGTTCTCCCTATAAAAGCTCATCTTTACATCATAGGCTGTCAATTTTACAGTAAATATCTCTAATATACCAACTATTCAACCAAACATTTCAACAACCACCTGCACCTAGAAGTAAAAAAATCGGACCAGCATCATACTACTCTAACATATACAATACCCCCCCACCCCCCTCCCCACCATCACACACCACCATTAACACCATCCATGCCAAACTAACTCAAGACATTTACGCATATCCAAATAACACCATACTTCAAACACGTCCAACCAAAATATCCCATACAGACCAATTCTGGACCGCCAAACACAAGAATTGCTTTCACGTCTAAGCTCTGGGCACCTCGCTTCCCATTCAGGAATATAAATTCACTTCATAACTCTCCTTTCCCCCCATTGTCAAAGATACCCCTCCCAAAGAAACGACATTACAAAGCACCTCTTAATAGATTGCAACAATTTTCCTAATATTAGACCCAACTTCAGAGCTCTCGCATTAAAAGATCTTGGGGCAGGAATACAATGGTGGAATTTCTCGAGGTCGCAGCTTCTCGAGGGAGGGGAGGGGAGGGAGGGGAGGGGAGGGGAGGGGAGGGGAGGGGTAATCAAAAGTATATATGATATATATATATATATATATATAATATATATATATATATATATATATATATATATATATATATATAGTATATATATATATATATATAATATATATATATATATAGTATATTGGTGACAAATAAGTTTGCTTTACATTTGGGAATATTAATAATAATTTTGCTTTAAAAATATATATATATATATAATATATATATATATATATATATATATATATATATATATATATATATATTATATAATATATATATCATATATTATATATATATATATATATATATATATATATATATATATATAATAAAGTACGAGCATTTTAAATACAGTATATTAACACCAACTAATGGGAAACCTTGTCATATGACTGAGCTCCCACTTTCTGTTTCACAAACAAATGGCTTTCGTATGACATTTTCAGTAACAAATCTTAATATGCCATGGATTAAGGCTTGAAATTCTTCTAGATTATTGTCTATAAGCTACTGGATGATCTGGGGTCTGTTGACGTACGCACGATCATTCAGATAACTTCAACCTTAAAGTAAGTTTGACACTGCCAAACCTTGTGAACTTGGAGCAAATTGAAATTGGAATTTGGAATAATTATTTGAATTTCGAAATTTTGCATTAGTGGAGGCATTGCAACTTTGACCTTTATTCATACGCCTGCCTTCTACAGCAGGCTGCACAAATATTTTTTATACATTTCTCGATACCGGCGAGTGGTTCCGGCCACCGTATTAGCATGTTCGTGACCTTATGCATCACCAAATCGTTAATTTGAGAGAACGTAATTCAGGTTGATGGTCCCTTGGACTTTTAATGCACCAAAATCTTGAATTTTCCTAATTCACAAAGCAACTTTGCTGAAAGTGTGTTTCATCACACTCGATATTTGAATGAACCTGTTTTTAATTTTTAGCCCAACCGTTTTGCTACACATTTAATTTGTTGATAATTTAAATGTGATTATTTGATATTAATGTTGATTATTATTTTAGATAGCAATAATTTACAAGACGGAAGAATT
>JABUQX010093404.1:0-10000 GCA_015478945.1 Trachelipus rathkii | reverse complement strand
TCTCCCATTTCAATTCTCAAGAGATCCACGTCATCAGGAAGCAAACAAATTGAATATGATCATATGGATGGGCGTCTACCTTCATGCTTATACAGTTGGTATATATAAGATAAATATAAATACTGAATATATATTCATTTCGGTAATCATATCTTCCATATATAATAGAATTCACCAGTAGATAATTTTATCGTAGACCGCAGTATGCGAGTTTTCACCTGAGTTGTTACTTTGCGTACACTTTAGCCGATAAGAAAAGATCAGAAGGCTAGAACCATCTCCCCCGTTTATATAAATAATGTATATGAAATACCTATAAGAATATACTGACTTTAGTATATAAATACTGAGTATCTACTGACTTACACAATATACAAGTAATAATATAAAGGACATATACATGGCATAGATATCTTAGCTATACCACGTAATAAAGTGTTGTAAACCTAAGTAAATTTTACTATTTATGAGAAAACTCCAATTTGCCATGAATATTAGATAAATAGAAACCAAACTCAGGCACAATCAATATATAAAAACAGTATAGATTTACATATAGGAATATTTTTGTAATTCTTATTTCGTATGTTGACTATATTTGTTCTTAAGTTTAAGAAAGAGTATATTAATAATAAAATTGGCTTATGATTTTGTAAGAAATTCCTATAAAAGAATAAGTATAATAGATATTATAATAAATATATTAATATAAAGAAGCTAGCCATAAATTTTATTTAAATTGAATATAATTAAAAATAAATTAATCGTACGCAACCAAATATTGCAAATTTTAAAACAATATATCTTGTTTTTACTTAATGTAATAATATTAAATAATTATAAGATATAATATATATATTAATTTACATACTTAAAATACCTTTTTTATGTACTAAATTGATAAAAAAATAAAACTCATGAAATCATATAGCTTATGACAATAAAATTTCATATTTTACTATAGCCACTTGGTATGACCTTGGCATTTTTTAATTATAGGAGGGACGTGCAGCCATAGCACCATAAATGACGAGACCGCACTTGCATTCGAATACTAGTATAATATATAAAATTGCCATACTCGTGACTAACTTTCAGGATTACTTTTACGAAAATTAATGTATACCTCTATTAAGACAAACTAACATTATTTCCGCAAAGCGCAAACATGTATTCTTTTAAGCATGTGTTCTTCTACATTAGATTTCATATCAGATCTCTCAGGATGTTCACTGAACAGTTTGTATAACATATCTAAATGAGAAAATCATACCATAAAAATTATTTTTTTCTTATTAAGTTTAAATAGGAGAATAACTATAAGAAAGAATTAACCTTCGACTCCTAAACGCATTATGTGAGTGTAAGGTTGATCCCGTTAATCTAAATTACAATTTAGTTGTCTGTATAATACGATTGATGCAATTCCGAAAACATTCAATGCAATTTAAAGACTAGAAACTCTCTTAGACTGGATATTATAAATCAATATCTTTTCTAAATTATCAATACAAAATATCTGGATGGTAAAGTGAATAAAGATAGACCCATGCATGACATGCCAAACATCAAAATTCATGTAACGATTGGATATGACAACTCTTGCCCAAAGACTCACGAGAGCTGATCCGCAGGTTCAAACGTTAACATATTATCCTCCCTTCCCAACAAATTCGCGCACACCCGTCTTGCTAATGCACCAGAAATGATCGAAATGCTTCAAACGCCTCTGTAAATCGTTAAAAGTGATTTGGCATTAAAACACCTTCTTAACGCCAGTGCTGGAATGATGTGCATTGAGCTTTGAAGATACCTGATTGTCATGTCACCAGCATTCAAAAATAATGCTGCAACAATGGCATTACGAAAACTGAACATTCCGCACGTTTTAGCCAGTCGTATGCAATTCTTTTTTTTTTTTTCTAGCTTTACAAGTCGAAAAAACGTATAAAACATCTACAAACATATATAAACTAGCTGTTCTCAAAGCTCTTACCCTTTAAAGCCCCAACTTAATTCCTGTAAATATCCTAAAGAGTTAACTACTAAACGTTTCCAATATTTGTTAAAAAAAAAATATGTTTTCTAATTTTCGAATCAAATTTTTTGCTCTTTTTGATCAATAAACTTTGTACAATCCTTTCTTCATAATTTGAGCACTATTAAAGTCGTATAAAATAAAAGGTGAAATACTAGGAGAAGACTCATAATTTATAATAATTTAAACATACTAATGTTCATAGCTTATTGCCTTGCTGTTATCTTAGGTGGAATTTTGCATAAGGATACTTTTTGTGATTCTTCCAATTAATGTCAAGAGAAAAAAAACAAAGGAGTATATTCTAAGTAAAATATTTTGCCTTATCCCTTTTCTAAAAAAATAAAAAATAACCAAAAAAAATGGTATGTTACGTATTTTAAGGAAAGTGTAATTTTTAATTCAATAGAAATTTTACATATTAATATTTACAAAAATAAAATTAAAATTAATTGAAAGTTATATATATAATGATTGTCAATTTTTGTTTACTTCTAGATTATAAAACATATTATTCCTAAATAATTTTTAAAACTAAATAAGTTAGTTATCTTGAATTATTATTATTAGTACTTTGGAAAATATTGCCCTCCATCCCTCGAAAAAGTATTCGAGTACACCAGTTCTCCTTTATAACTGTCTAAAGATAATTATTGGCTAATATCAGAGAAGACACATATTTCCTGTACTTAAATAAAATACAATACTTTGTATATGCTTCGATGTACTGTGCTAGATCTTATTTTCTCTTATTCTTACGAGTATCTTCCCCCTCACATTATAAATATAAATTTCCATTCATAAAATATACCGATGTCAAGAAAGTATTACTTACACTCGTACTTCTCTTCTCACAGAAAACTTAAGCAGGGCAACCCTCCGTGAAACCTCGTCTGTTATAAATGAATTAATTCAAGCTTAGCAGAATTAGGAGGATTTAAAATTCACGAGGACTTCACGTTAAGGTAACATTTATTTGCTGTTCCGATGGATGCCTTTCATATGAAGGGAACCCATCTATGCGTATACAACACCTGCTAATATTAATGAACACGAGTAAAATTTAGATATAAAGAGATATGTTAAAGAATTTAAAAACTCCACAACAAGGGAACTCCTTTATTTGTAAGAATTAGAAAATCAATAATAAAACGTGAATATAGAACCTCCATAGAGTAGATATCTTGCAGCGCATTATAAAAAAGTACTATTGTACGCGCAATTAATTATTGCGCATATTCAAAATCTTTTCCATTGTGTTTCTAGATTTAAAACTTTAAGACATATTTATAAAAATGTATTATTATAAATACTTTTGCATAGCAAAATAATAAATTGATTAAATAGATATTAAAATCATTAAAATTTTTTCCAAAAAAGATATTTCATAAATACAAGTGACATCATCATCGATCACCACCTCGTTTGCTCTATCCAGATGGGAATTAGCCGTAGAAAAGTAGCAGCCCCACATTTAGTTTAATATACATAAAATATATTCACATGAAAATTGAAAAAAGATAATATAGCGTAGGTAAAAGAAAGCGAGATGTAAATATTAAATATAAGCAGTAAGTTGCAACTTTTTACAAGAGTGAATGAAAACCATTTTCAGAACTCCCCTTTTTATCGCAGTAAAAAAAATCACCATACTTAACTATCACGGACCGCGTACGGACGTCACACTATGGCATCTCTAATGTGGAGTTAGCGAATTACAGTCCCTGGCCCAATGTGTACTGAGCCACAAACACAATTATCTCCTCCTCCAATATAACCCCACCATTAACAAAAACCTCAATCTCACTCTATTACTGACAAAATTACCCATTCTATTTCTTCTCGCCCTGCCAAACCGCATATCTCGCCATCCGCATTACTTCCTAATCTGAATTCAAATCTACTTCCTCTTTGCATCGTCCCAGCACACTCTCCACATTAATCATTCAGAACAAACCCGGAGCGTCCTTCTCTCCATCCTTGTCCCACAAATAACGAAAAACCCTCTCAAAAACTTCTTATTATTCTTCCTATATTAACACCTTTCTTCATAGACAATCACTCCTAATTACATCTTCCTCACCCGTTCCACATTTCTTAACACTCACAGCAACACAACCTAGATTCCATCTACACACAGTTGACTTTAGAATCTGTCTATACACTACTCATCCCAGACCATATCTCTTAGATACATTCATAACACTAAAACTATATTAAAATCTCAACTCTAGTAGAAACATATATATAATACTATTCTAATATAGCTATAATATGAACAGAAAGATTTATAATTATATATATACCTACTATTAATATATATAACGAATATTAGAACGTAAATAAAATTATATAATTTATATATATATCCAAACAGTTACCTAATTTCTAACGCTGAGACACTTACACATGTGTAACTCAACCCATAGCTACTCCTCACACATACTTACTATCATAAGTTTACTTCAGCCCTCTTAACTGTACCCTGGCCAAATCTACTATCAATCTCAACACAATCCCAATCATCTCGCAATATAATAGATATGAAACAGCTATCATAATTATAGCCACATCTCACTCATTCTTAAAACAATGCTGCCAGACAACACCAAATTGTACCCAATAAATCAACAATAGATTACTTCAATTTTTCATAACACAGCTTCACCCGCAATAGAATATCCCTCCTTAATTAAGAAAAGAAACCATTATTCCACTACATAGCGCTCAAAGAAATCCTCAACATACTTTTAGTTCTCATAATCGAAGGCACACACATTCACCATGTTACAACTAACATATGTCCAAATAGATCATAGACGTCCTATTCAATCACATACTACCTGTTAGCAAAACCCAAATCACCTCCACAAACATATTCTTATTCTGCTTGGGCTTCTCGAAATCATTTTCTAACAAATATTGATATCCACAAATCTTAAGCCCCTAAACATTACATTGCACAAATACCGGTATGCATTATAATCAGACCTCTCATACGCACCTACCCATGCTATCCTAAAACATACCTAGTACATGATAAGATTAATTCATCCCTATTCTAGCACCGATACCTAAAGTAACTATACCACCAAATTTTACTAGCCATCGTCTATGCTTATCTCCTTTTTCCTTTTAACTTAGGTATAAGTCTACCAAATTACAGACGTACTCACGTAAGCTCTACTTTAAACCTTCTACACCAAGCCTAGAACGCAAGTTATAAACATCCTCAAACCCATCAACACTCCACATAGTCACATTTCTACAACCAAAAAAATTAATAGAATAGTATTCGACTAATATTTTATCTCTACTAGAATATTCATAATTATGAAATATTCCACTTAGGTTTATATATATTATCTTATAATAGATGTTAGTCATGTTATTATTTATCAAATAATAAATGGGAAATAAATACCATTACATAGGTTTTATATATGCTATATTGTCACAAGATAGGATATCAGATAAAAACGAGACTCCATGATCAAACTTTAGTTGCTCACCCTCTATGTATCACTATAAGACATAATCATTTGCCAGTTTTTCGGTATTCGTCATCGGAGTTACGTACCTGTTAAGAGATCTCTGGTCAATTATATGTCATGATTTAGTAATGTTTCAGCGACATACTACCTAAAGAATATGAGTGCATTAGATTGTCTTTGCATTGTAAGATTATTAGAACTAATCTTAGTGTACTCTATTCATTAAATCTTCACATCTCTATTGCCTTATAACCAAATCACGCTCTATCCAAAATAACACGTGATGATTGATAATGATCTACCGTTTGTTAAACTCACAACAACTACCATGTCTTTCGCATCATTCACCAATTTGAAAAGAAAGGATGAAATCATGATTTGAAATTATAAGAAAACATGATCAGAAATGTAAGAAATTTGAATACGAGATCGTTTGCAAATGCAACAATTATCATTTCTTTAATTCTTACATTCTTCTGATCTTATCATCTGAAAATTTGGCGCGATTGGATCACTCTGGAAGACAGAATATCCGCTCCCTTCAATTTATTAATCCTTTCATAATGCACTATGCCGCACGATCCAAAGAGGTATACTGGAAGTACTATATTCACGAAACTAAGGCGTCGTAGAGCCTCTAAATTATCTAGCTTGTTATGTACCGGAAGTGAGAAACTGTGTACAGCAAATAGTGATACTCTGAAACCAGTAGCTGCCGATGGTAGAATTAATAAATAACACTGTAAGAAAGCTTGTTTACATATAAGCCCGACCTATAGGGTCCTATTTGGGAGAAGTAAGAATAAGTAAAGAATTCGAAAAGATAAAGTTGACACAAGAAACACTTGCTTGAAAGATTAGCAATCAAAAAATACACAGATATCCCATGATAACACCGCCAGAGATAGTCACCGATAAATGCATTACCCATATATCAAATTCCTTTTTCTCTAAACATTAAGTCGGCATAACAATTTCTTGGAGTTCCTTATGGATATTACAGCAAAAGATAAAAACCATGTCATGTCAAAAATAATAAGAAATATAATATGTAAGTCTATTATAAATTTTCCATTATCCAGGCTAAAATTTTACTAATACAAATATCAGTATCAATCAATTTAGCCAAGCCAGGAGTCGCCATTCGTATCCTTCCCCTATAGTGCTTTGCGCGGGGAGAGAACGAGTAGCATCAATGCGATATGTTTTAACGGCATCAACACATACACCGATCGAGAGAAATTGAAAGCAGTATGGAGCGATTCAATATGATGATTGGGAAAGGAAAATGAGACGGATCGTTACCGCTTTACTAAGATATATCCAATTTTGAGTATGGAGAACATCAGTCGCAGTAAGAAAATAATTCAATCAAAGAAGCCCACAGGACACGCGCGACCCTTCCAATGACATTCGTCCAATTGGGGTACAGCCTTGCAGGTGGCCAAACCAATACCCTCCTCACAAAACCCACGCCATCACCTAATACAATTAAACACCTTTAACTATTTAGCTTGCTCCGGCCACCTGCAAAACTGCTGCATAATCTCTCCTCTTCAGCACTTCCGGTAACGTGACTCAAACATCATTTTCGTACAGTTTTCTTGGGATCGAATCTCAGCACATCTCGCCACTGTTAGCAATCCACTAAATAACGTGATTCTCCTCCCATCCTTTTTTCGCTAGAACAAATAATCCATAAACCAATCCTCAAAACGTACATCTTATCGTATTACTTCATCTATAACCCACCAATTCTCATGACCAAAATGACAAACCGACATAGATAGATAATCTATTATGTCTCTCCCTTATAATCCCCTCCTGCAATTCTTTCTCGCACCTAAACACAAAACCTAAGATTGTCCATCTTTACATCACATTGTATCTTATATCTAATTAAACCTTAAGAATTGTATCCCAGAACCATATTCTCATACTACTTGATTAACAACTTAGTCAACTAATTTATGTTTGATAGTATATATTATATCAAAAATATTTATAAGACGATGTGTAATGCATATGTTTATAATATTGATATCAATATATTATTTAATATCCGATAACGATTTTTACTATACTGTACCTCACGTCTATATACATTTATGATATTTAATAGATCCAATCATATACCTGAAAATATTAAACTCAGCACTTCTTCCAAGTTGACATAAAGATTTCAAACACTGGAGGGCTATCTCACTCACAACCATAGAACCCTTACTCATTAACTCTACGTTTTACTGTCAAGCCCCTTCTCATTTTACATACCCTGCCAAAATCTCTCTATTTAAATTTCACACACAGAACCAAACATTCGCGCATTAACTAAGTAGCCGAAAGGCAACCATCCACTTATCTCCTTCTCCCATCTCTATCCACCTTCTCCTGCCCCGCCACTCCTAAAATTCTTTCATACCCCATCCATATAACCACGAATTGATACAATGTCTAAGATGGTCTGTCATAACACTAATCCTTTCTACATGTTTTAAAACACAATAACCAATCACGGTTTGACACCATTTATTCTACACAACACACTCACTATCGCTCAATACATTTACTATACTGCATTCATTCAGAAGCCTCAACCACCAACACATAATAATTCACTCGAACAGCTATATATGACTTCCCATAACGCCGTATAATACGCGCTGTTGCAAATGTATAGAACCTAGAATACACATATTATTCTTGATTCCTTCATTCCCAATTCATTTATCAATGTAAAAGATTTTCCACATCCTTCTACCACTCCTAAAGCAGGCACCCGCTGTGTTCTTCACCGAATCAGGTCGTCAGTCACTTCAACGCACTCTTTCGAACCAAAATACCAGCATTTATCTTCCTACAACACTCAATATACTTATTTCCCAATATAATTCACTCAGTCTCCCTTACGTCTCCCGTTTCCCTTATGATAACTGGTAGGGTACTATTACCTCTCGCTCCAATCCTTTCGAACATATACCTCCGATAACGCTTATTTAATCAAACCCCTCCCAAATCAAAGCAATCACCATCTCCCCGCCTTACTATATATATATAATTATTATAGTATATATATAATTATACATATATATATAATAGCAGATATATATTTATATATATATATATATAATACTATATATATATATAGTAGTATATATATACATATATCCCTTCGGTGGCCACCTCTAGTGGTTAGAAACTGTCAAGAATAGCCAATGCTGTTGTGTTCTGCAGTATCAGTAAGATGCTAGCTTAATGGGACAGTGGGGAGAGTTAGCGCATCATAAAGATGAGAAACCTTGTTTTGGTTTGCGGTGAGGCATATTTCTTAACATTGCATGCAAATTGTTTGTACTTCTTTGTCGCTTCATTATATCCACCATCTTCCTTACCGGGAGTAGACTCCGCGATCACGAAACAGACCATGAAACAATTGATATCATTATTACAGGACAATACCTTTCTGAACTCTCCAGTATCTATTACAATAAAGAATTCCTACAAACGTATGTCTCTACGTGTCGTAGAATGTGACTAAAAGGGATGAGTGGTAGTTGGTTGAGCTGCCCACTACCACTTTGTTCTCTTGACTTCGTAGGCGATTATAGGGTGGTCCCAGGCGCACGGTTCTGCACGGACCGCCGCAATAGTTGTTATACATCTCCGACATTGACTTTATCTTTCGAAAAGGTAGCGGGTCGAAAAATAAAATTTCAAATCTTCGTATCGGGTACATGGGAAATATGTCAGAAAGAATGTCGGAGAAGAGAGATAAGAAGGGTGTGATATGGAATGTATTTTGAAAGGGTTGGTAAATATGATAGTTGTGTTGCTGTACTGACATGAAGATTGATCAAGGGGAAACGAGTTTGGTTGGAAGATGCAGTGGGGGGTGTAATGTTAAAGTGGTTGTGTGGTGGTAGGGTTTCGGTTCTGGAGTGGAGGAATGAGAGGAGAGAGAGGAGTGCAATTGCGATGAGGACCGTGGTAGTGTGGTGGCAGAAGCTTCTATAGTGGGATCTATGTTGTGTGGGTACTAGATCTAATATGTTAAATTTTAGTTGAAAAAGTCAAGGTATGTGTGATGTTAATGTATGGGTCCAGTCTGAACGTGATGTGAGAGAGTGCGAATGTTTCTGCGGATAAATCAGAATTTGATGTTTAAGAGGGGTGAGTAGGGGCTTCAGTTGATTGTGTTGGGCGACAATGGTTGGATAGGATTTAAAAAAAATTGTATTAACGGTAAGCGTTATAGGTGGAAGAAAATGAAAATTAGGAAGGTGATTGATTTCTGTTGGAAGAGAGGTATATGTAAGTAATACTTTCTTCACACAAAAGAGTATACTAAAGTTGGTGTACCGAGATGTGAAAAGTATGATTGTTTTGTGTTGTGAAGAATGTTGAAGTATGTGATGAGATGTTACATCGAGTGAGGTTGGGGATGGGATATCTGACTCTTTTATTTCTT
>JABUQX010093403.1:10000-29850 GCA_015478945.1 Trachelipus rathkii | reverse complement strand
TCGTAGTCTAGCTACTGTAGGACTCCATATATATTGTATAGTATATATATATGTATATGATATATATATATAATATTATATATAGTATATAACTATAATTATATTATATATATATTTATATATATGGAGTGGTGTAGATGGGGTCGGGAATACGGGAGGAGTATATATAGTGTAATAAGTAGTATAGTAAGTATTAAGTAGGTATATATTATATAGGTGTTATATAGTATATATGTTATATATAGTAAATATATGTTATAGTATAATACTGTATATATAAATTATTTTAGAATATAGGTATATAGTATATATAGTACCTTCTAGTATGATAAGTCGGGGGGCGCAATATATATATATATATATATGATATATATATATATATAAATATATGTGGGATAAGGCGATGGAGGTAGGGGGGCAGTGGGATGAGAACGTGACGGCGCTATATAATATATATGAGGTCGAGGGTACAGGTAGAAGGAGAGTAGTGTATATATATATAGAGGGTATGTTATAATATATACTATAATATTATATATATTATAAGCCTGTAGTGGGCGGGGAAAGGTGATTGAGCGTAGTAATATATATATAATATATATATTATATATCATAGATAGTATATATATATATATATATAGACTATAAGTATATATATATCTGTTATATATATTATATATATATTATATATTATATATAAATAATATATATATACTTATATATAATAAACATATTATTATATATATGATAATATATTACTGATATAAATTATATATATATATTATAGTATTATACTCTGATATATAAGTTTATTTTGTGTAGTAGATATATTATATATATATATTAGTATTAAATATATATTATATAGTACTACTATTAACTACTAAACCACTGGAGTGCTAACATAGGTATATATTATATATTATATATAAATAAGAATAATATAATAAATGATATATATATATTATATAGTATATAATATAGTGATATATTATAGGGTGACGAGGAGGTAGTTGGGTGCGTGGCGAGCGTAGTAGGGGTGGAGTATATTATATATTATATATATACTATATTATATATTATTTATATATATATATATATACTTATATTATATATATAGTATATAATAGTTAAATATAGGATTAGATAGTGCATTTTTTTAGACGTTTAGTTCGTTTATTCGTGATAACTAGATGGGGGGCAAAAAAAAAAAAAAAGATTGGTGGGAAAAGCAATTGAGAGTTGAAGGGAAGATATATGAAATCAAAAATAAAATATATTAATATAATATAAAATTTTATTACATAATTAAACATTGTTTAAGTATAAGATCGTATGTCATAGGATCACGAATATAAATAAAAGATGAATAACGGATAGAGTGGCGCTGAGAATCGTAGGGGATGGATAGACAGAGGCGGAAAAAAGTAAAGGAATATTGCGCGGTGCGGAAGTGTTGGTTTGAGCGCGAATAGACGAGTCATCTCGCGCGGGTCAGAGGTCGTAGGAGCAATTAATGTGTTATTCAAAATAATTTAAAGTATCCTCATTATATATAGGGGGGGAGGGGTGGATGAGGGATAGCTGATGGGTAGTGATACGACGTAGTTGAAGTGGATTGCAGTAGTAGGGGCTGCTGAAGGTTGAGGGCGTATAGGTGCTAGAGTGACTGTATACTAGCAGGTTGGAGATCTATAGTAGTAGGGTTGTGAGGTTATCGTTATATATAGATCGTTAGAGGCTTCGACTACAGGGGTAATATGTGTGCGTGCGGTAGGTGGTATACTATAGTATATATTATAATATATATATATACCTATTATGATATGTACCGTAGAGGTGCATGTGAAACTCCAAAAATTGAAGACGTAGGAGAGGATGAAGATGAAGGTAGTTATAGTTATAGTTATATTATATATATATATATATATAGTAATGATATATATATTATTATATGATATATATATATTATTATATATATATATAAATATATTGTATATCCGCAAACACTATTATTATTATTATTATACATGTAATTGGAAATCCCTTTTCGGGTGAGGCACCTTATTGCTAGGTTGAGTTATTTTCGGTGTTCCATTTTTAGTGAATTGATGTAAGTGTTGTAGACTTATTATATATTATAAATTATGTTTTGTATTGATATGTCATCATATATTGTGTGTGTGGTTTATATCAACGTTGTTTTGGGTTGTATGTATTATATATTATTACTTATGCTTAAATTTTATTAAATATTGTATATATTATATATCTATATATCATATAGTATATATATTATATCTATATATAATATATTACGTATATATATATATATATATATACCTAGTGTTTTAGTATAATAATTGATTATATGATATAATTAAGTATATTACTATATAATGTATATATATGTATTATATATAGTATATATATTATGTATAGTATATATATATGACTAGTATATAATAATATACGATAGTATCTATGATATAGTAGTATATTATGGATAAATAGATATATATATATAGTATAAGTTATAGGTACTATATATATATATATATAGTATTAGTATATATAGTGTATATATTATTATATTATATATATATATATATATTATATATATATATATTATGAAATCTTTATTATGTACTATATATATGTTATATATATTAGCGTATTATATGAGGTATATATATGATATACATAGTATATATATATATATATATATATATATATATATATATATATATATATATATATATATATATATATATATATTATATATTATATATTTATATATATATAGAAGTTATAATAATATAGTAATATATAGTATATATTAGATAGATTAGTCATTTTTTTAGACTTTAGTCTTATTTCGTATACACTAAGTGCAATAAAAAATATATGAAATAAAATAAAATATATTATATAATATAAAACTTTATTACATAATTAAACATTGTTAAGATAAGATCGTATCCCCCAATGTTATTATCTTAAGGGATCTTTATTTTACAAAAAAAATTCACTCTCGCTTTGAGAACATCCTAATCATTAATTTATCAAAGGCAAATTAATAACGCCATTTTTAGTTGTAAATATTTTTTCAATATCCTTAACCTAATACCCCTTTTCAATATTACATATTTATTTACAAAGTTACTTGGCTTACTAAATAATCTAAATACAGTGCATAATTTCAAAAAGTTTGAATACTGATCGAACGTGAGCTATTCCAAGGAATTACAAATTAAATGATTACCACTCCTACTCGAAATTCCAGAAACTTTTTTATAGCATTGGGAAAACTAACTTCAAACTGTCTGCAAACCTGACTTTTATTATATTTATTCGTCCATAATTTAGCTCCACAGAATGGCATACAAAATTACTTCAACAAGAAGAGAACAAAATCCATTCTTACGGAACCAAATTTTCTTAAAATAACATAGATAGATAGATAGATAGATAGATAGATAGATAGATAGAGAATAGATACGATTAGATAGATAGATAGATACGATTTATAATAATTAATATAATAAATAAACAGGTAGATAGATTAATAGATATATATGTTGAAAGACTGAATATGATAGATAGATAGATAACGATAGAATCGATAAGAATCGATAGGGATAGATAGATAAGGATAGAAGGATAGGAGTAGGAGTTAGGATAGGATGATGGATTAGAATAGATTAGGAATAACGAGAGAGATTAGATATGGATAGACCAAGGCAATTAAGACAGATAGTGAGATAGATATATATATATCTATATATATATTTAATTATTATGATTGATTACGGGTTAGTAGGGTATCGTGATTATTGATAGGTAGCGTGAGGTTAGGATAAGGATATTGGAGAGGGAGGTGACTTGGTAAGGGTAGGTATGAGTGACGGAGAGTATGGGGCATAGAGTGAGGTGAAAGTGGTTATGAGTATGATGAGGATAGGAGTTAGATGGAGTAGGATGGGGAGGTAAGATGAGATAGATGAGAAGGTAGCAGGGGATATGTGATGGATGAGTAGATAGATAGGGATAAGGAGTAGGAGGATAGGAGTAATGAGGAAGCTAGGAGTGAGGAGTAGTAGGCGTGGTGTGCAAATCGTTGAGGTTAGAGTTCTGTCTTCGCCGCTCACGTGCGATAGGAAACATATAAGAGAGAAGATATGTATAGGTAGATATAGTGAGGCAGGGACCAGCAAATAGGGGATAGACTATCAGATAGATAGATAGATAGATAGATAAATAGAATAGATAGATAGTTAGATAGATAGATAGATAGAGTAGATAAAGATAGATGATAGATAGATAGATAATAGAAGATAGATAGATAGATAGGATAGATAGATAGATAGATTGATGATAGATTAGATTAGAGGGATAAGATTAGAGTAGAAAGTAGATGAAGGATAGGGAGTGCGATGAGTAATTGCGTGTAGTAGATAGGATGAGGAGGATAGGCAAGATAAGGATGGAGGTCGTTTTAAGTTTGTGAGATTCTTTAGTTTCGCGAGCACACAAGAACAAAGAGATAGAGTAAGATATAGGCGGTAGATAGAATAGAGTATAGATAGATAGATGAGAGGTGAGAATATGATATAGCGATTAGATATGATAGAGTAGAGTAGATGAGATAGGATAAGAATAGATAGATAGATTGTGGGTGAGATACGTGGGGAGAAGAGTTGGGAGTAGAGTAGATATGGGTTTTGCAATTGAGAAATTACGAGTGGACTAAAGATCTTCACGATATAAATTAAGGAGAGAAAACTGGAAAGATTATAGGAGGAAGATTTAAAGAGTACGTAGTATCAGAAATACCAGAGGGGTCTTGTGCTCCAGGATTTGTCCTGTTGTTTCTATGCTTAGGGAATATTTGCTTTAGAGCTGCTGGTACCAAGTACGTAATTACATTGTTTCTTAAATGTGTATCGCTTCTCTTAAGTAGTTTTACGTAAGACTAGTGGCGTTGTTGGTCGAAGCGCGTGGCGGATATATGAGTGTAAGGTGTAGTCGTGAGTTACTTGGGATCTCGTATACGGTGAGCCTAATAGACTGTACATACGATGTGGTCGTAAGTGGTGGGAGGGACGAAGGAGGTGGTCATTGTGATAGTAGAGGGAGGGTAGGATGGTTATCATGGCAAGCATTTTGCAAGCATTGACGTGGAGCATAGATGGGTGATTTCTGAGCGATTCTTTTAGAAACTTTGATCGGGCCAGTGTCAGGTTAGTGATCAGTGGGTGTGTATTCCGGCGAGAGGTGGCGTTCTGGTAAAACGCTTACCGAGTAAGAGACTGTTTGTATTAGGTTTGGAGGCTACTAGTTAAGAAAGTCGTACTAAATCGCCCAAATAAATGAGTAGGTGGTAGAATATTATCCAGAAGTGTAATCTCCTAAGGTTTTGCTAAGTCTGACCATCGCTGCCAGGTTTTCGTTTATAGGCAAGATATTCGTGTGGTTTAGGCGTGATCTGCGTTTAGCAAAGTATTTTTTAAAAATTGATTTGTTTTTTTAAACTTAGCGATAAGGTCATGTGTCGCTGCAAGTGTTTATTAGTCGTCTTTAACTAAAGATATTAAAAACTGTCCACTTGTTAAGTTTGGTAATAATCACGAGACACAGATTCTAAAGATAGTTTGCTCTTTAATATCGTAGTTAGTGTTTGGAGGAGCCAGTACCTACGCACTCGCGTACGGAGAAAGGGTACGCGCTAGAGATAGGAGAGCTAGAGTACGCTTGAGAAGGTCAGTTGCGTTGCACATCATGACGTAAATTAGAAATAAACATTAATACTTTCGGTAAAATCATTGGATTGTAAATATTGAGACAATAAGGCGCGGGTAGGAAGAATGTTGGCCACGCGCATAGATCCTCGTGCACACCATTGTCTACAGCTCCATTCCGGTGATACTAACATTGATTGTCTTGAAATTGTAACTCTTAGCATACTGATTAGCAGGATAAATAAGCCTGGACGCATGAATAGTTAAAGCAAGTAATGTGTGAGTAAGATGGAATCTTTTCTAGGTTTTAAAAATAGAGGTGAGTCGGAGAGTGATGTGGTAAGACGTAGGAGGGACTTGCATATAGGGCCGCTAGTAGTATAATTAGTATATATATATAGTATAATATAATATAACTAGAATATAGTATAGTATATTATATTATACTTATAGTTAGTATATGTATATATATATAATGAAATAGAATATATATATATATAGTAGTAAGAAGGTGAGGGATATGGTATAGAGGTTAGCAGGGAAGGGTAGGGTGGGATAGAGGTCGTGGAAGTGGTGAGGCTAAGAGGTTGTGCGGGTGAGATGAGGGCGTTGGTGAGTGAAGATGGGTAGGTACGTGAGGGGTTCATAGGTGGGTGTGGGTGAAGTAGTACGGGAGGGGTAGGTATGATGGGGGAATAGCGTAGCATTGATTGAAGAAGGTAGTGATAGGTGAGTAAATAATATATATATATACTATATATATATATAATATAATATAAATATATTATTATATTATATTATATAATTTATAATATAATATATATATTTTATCACTTGTAGTATATATATATTATATATGTCTTTATATATTATTATTATATATAGTTTATAGCTATAGTATATGATATATAGTTTAATAGTATATGAAGCAGGTGCATATATAATATATATTATATATAGGTATATTTTATATAGTATATGATTTTTTCACACGCTAACTCCTTTACCTTTATATATATTGGTACTATTATTGTTATATATACGTACTATATATATATATATATATGAACTATTAGTAGTATAACGGGTGAGAGTTAATATATATATAGTAGTACTATTTGATATATATATATAATATATGATATATATATAAGCATATATTATAATATATAGTACTTATATTATATTATATATATTATTATAGTATATTATATATATATTATATACTAGGTATATATTATTATATATAGCTATATATAGATATATAATATATATATACTATATTATATAATTCATAAAATAGAATAGGCTTATTTGAGTTGTAATACTTGGGTTCTAAATCCGATCGTTGTCCGTTCATCTAAAAAAACAAATAATAATTCCACAACCTTCAAAAAGTTCCATATCAATTCAGCTTCTAAAGAAAAAATTCGAAATCATATGATGGGGTTCCTAGTAGTTGTTTAAGCCTCGTGAAATCTGCTAGTAATCTAGTCTTTCATGATCGGAGTTATAACTTATCAAGGTAATAGAAATAAAAAAGGTATAGATGGAATAGTTTGACAAGGGTAGGTTGGAGGCATATGATATAAAGAACGTCTGGGAAATGTTAAGGATAGTACATTTAATTTTATGCTTAAAGCTTAGAAATAGTGCAGAAATGACATTTTTAAAATAAATTGGGCATTGAAAATACACATATATGATTTTTGGAGGAAGATGGAAAGAGGAGGAACACCAACTGCAGATCTGTCTAATATGGAGTTAAAGATTTTAATGATTTGACAAATCAAGTATTCATTGGGAAGAAGGTAAAGCCCTTTGGAAGGAAAATAGTAGAACCACATGTTTAAAACATAAGTTAGAGCAGCAACTTTAGCCAAAGTTCAAGAAAAAGCGAGAAGAGGAGGAACTAATAAAATATTGATGTTTTCGCACGGGAGAGAGAAGTTTTAGGATCAGCTCTCGTTCTCTGCTCTCTCTCTTCTCCAGGAAGAATTGGCAATGTAGCATAGAAGCTTTCTGGAAGATTGAAATCTATATATAACTTTGCCGAAAACCCGCACTAAAGTCGGTTAGAAACTGGGGATCGCATGAGGTGTCGGCATTACAAATCAAGGATAGAGACGGTTTTGGTTAAGAACAAGAATGAAACAAAAGAAAGGACCAGATGTGATATATATATATATGTTAGTGGGTCTGGTTTAGGTATATATAATTATTTAGCAATGAAATGCCATAGGTATGGATATATATATATATAGGATATGTAGTAATATATATATATATTATGATATCTGACGGAGTCGTTGCGGTGTGAGATGTAGGGTATGGGTGTATGAAACGGTGATATAGTGAGTCGGGTGGTACGTGGGTGAAATGTTAGATTGGAGGTGGTCAGGTGTAATACAAATATGGCGTCCGGTGAGATGGAGACGGGCTATATATCGGGTTTACGGAAGCGCGAAGGACGTGTAATATGTGTGCAGGTTGCAATGCAGGCAAAGGTGGAGTGGTTGAACACGAATCGAATTATATTATTCGTGACGTTTTGTTTTATTAACTTTTCTTATTTACCATTTTTTACTAAAATTAATTTTAAAAAAATGAGTTAAAAATAAAATAAAGTCGATAAGGCACGTTCACTTTGCTCGTGGAAGCAGGGGTGAGTAAAGAAATATGTTGTGGATAGTGTGTGGTGGTGGCGCGCGAGTGTATGCGTTACATTTCGATATTCTTGTACGAAAATTTTATCAACAGGATTCGCTTGGTAGAGGGGGTGAAGGGGATTGACAAACAAATGTACTGAGGGGGGAAATATTAATTTAAAGAAAAAACTTCAAATAATTTTTCAAGACCATTTTTTTACGTTAAGATGCGCACTCACAAATAATTAAAATAAATATATAGTTAATTATGATATAAAATGATATAATATATTATATATCTATATATATATATACTGTATGATAATATATATTCAGATATATATATAATCTCACCTATATATAGGTATATATATTATATATATAAATATATATATACAATATATTATATATATATAGTATATATATATATATATAGTAGATTATATATTATATATTATCATTATTACTATGATATGTGTATATATATATATAGATATATTATATTATATTATATAGTATATATATATATATATATTAGTATATAAGGAGGGGCTGTGGGTGTAGGGTGAGGTATTGGGCGGAGCACAAGGGGGTGCGGGTATGAGTTAAGTGGTTATGAAGGCGAGAGTAGTCAGATGAGGGTAGCAGAGTGTGAAGGGAGGTGATGGAGTGGAGGTGAGCGTAGGGAGCGGGTTGAGGTGGTGACATCAGGAGTCAGTCAGGTGATAAGTGAGTACGGCTGCCAGGCGTATAGATTATGTAAGTTTGTGTAGTGTAGTAGTAGTAATTGAGATGTACGTTGAAGTTGTAGAGGGTGCTGTAGGTATATGGTAGGGTAGGTAGGAATAGTAGGAGGATGAGGATAACGGTAGTGGATAGTATGGGTGTAGATGAGACGGTAGAATGGGTGGTGGATGGTGAAGAGGAGGAATGGTGTAAACGGGGTTAGGAGATTTTTGGATTAAAGTTGGTGGTGATGGGGAGGTAGAGGTTTTAGCGTTATAAGCTTGAGATCGATGTGGATGTTATGTTGTAAATGGGTGTGCATGAAGATGAGTATAATATAGGTAGCTTTATTATGGTTATGGAGGTTGGGACGTAGTAGGCTGGATATATTCAAGTCATCTTGAAAGTATGTATAGTAAGAGGTATAATATGATATTATATTGAGTTGTCCACCGAGAAGGGTGTTAGTTTGGAATGTCTCTGTGAGTGTGTGTTGGTATAGGTTCTGTGGTTAACTTGGGGCCTGGCAAGTAGAGGCTGTGAGAACCAATGGCAGACTCGGGCTTTTTGTGTGAACACCTCCGGGACGTACCCAGGCACGTGTATGTGCTATTTGTTTATCGGCATTCCGCTTGGCATAGATGACATGTTAACCACCACACATGGCCAGGTGTCTATAGTCGCGACTGTGTCACGAAACGTTGTGCCCTTTCTTTCCCACTCTTTTTTATAAATTTTCCATTCTTATCAATCCACCGGCCAGTCATTATCACCAGACATCTCTGTACTAGACTCACTAATCCAGCCGTGTGTTGCGGGGAGAAAGAATGCGTATACATCGTTGTCCTTACGCGTGTCGTAGTGCAGCCGACCTTAAGGGACGGTGTATGTTTGGTTGGCTGCTACTACCGTGATCTATTTCTTGGCGCAGGAACATCTGTATCAGCATGGCTTCGGTAGAAGTGAGTCGTGATACTGGCGCTGTATACAACGAGAACGCGGCGTCCATGGTTCGATATCTGTTCTGTGATACCGGAGATTAACTGTATGATCGTATGGGTACAATGGACACTCGTCATGAGGCCATAGAATGTTGTGTGAGGAGAACGAGGAAGGTAGGGGTGAGGGTGGATGTATCTTAGAAGTGGCTAAATTTTGATTGCTTCTGTGTGACTGATACAAAGAATGAACAGGGATAAGAATATGAGTGCGTTAGTGATTGTTGGAAATTTGTGCGTTGCGGTGTGGGAAGAGAATGAGGAGACGGAAGAGAAGGAGAGTTCGGCAATTTTGATGAGTGACGCTGTGGTAACTGAAGCTATAGGTTAGACTTTGAGTTGGTGTGAGTCCTAGAATTCTAATGGTTAATATATGGTCTGAAAAGGTCAAAGGTATGTGTGGTTGTGACGTAATGTCCATCTGAGGGAAATCGTTGAAGAAGAGATACGATTTTTTGGGATAATCTGAATGATGGTGGTCTGGTTGTGGGTTGAGTATGACGCTCAGATTGATGGAGTTTTTGTTTTGGGGACGTCTGAATGGTGTTGGATAGGTGATGAAAAAAGGGATGGCTCATACGAGGTGGTTTATTTGGGTTTGAAGGATATTATGAGAATGGTAGGAAGGTGATTGGCTTCTGTGAAGAGAAGGTATGTATGTAGCTAATACTTTCTTTAAACACAAGTAGTATCCATAAGTTATCACTAGAGTTGGCTCGCTCACGGTAGAGATGGGTAATGGCGAAGTGAAAAGTATGATTTGATTTAGTGTTGGTGGAGAAGGAGAATGTGAAGTATGTGTATGATTGTTAATCAGTTAGGGTTTGAGGATGGGATTAATCGGATCATTATGTTGTCTATGTAAAATTAAGTTTGTGGGGCTTTGGATGGAGAGGAAGGTGATTACGGACACAGGAAGTAAGCGTAGAATTAAAGAAGTGAGAAGTTAAGTTCCAGCAGGCAAGATAATATAGGATAAGTATGTAAGCAGCGCTCGCTAGTAAAAAAGGTTGTAATGTGCACAAGTTTGATACTTGAAACAATTGGGGGCAAATGAAAAGGAAGAATTGTTAAGTAGTGGCAAAGGAAGTATGTGGATGTGCTAAACTAGGAAGTAAGAATGGTAACAGTGAATGGTGGAATGCAGAGGTGATGAAAGCGGTTAAAGGTTAAAAAAGAAGCGTGGTTGAATGTACTAAAAGCAAAACGAATGAAGAGTGCAACCAGAAAGATGGCGTGAGAGTTATATACGAGGAGGGAAAAAAGGAAATACTAAAGGTGTATACGTTGGAGAAAACAAGAGGTAAATGAACAGTTTGGAAGAGGATGAATTTAGAGCAAGTAAATAGAAAGCTCTTCTGGAAGGAAGCGCTAAAGGTTAAGAATGAGATAAGGAGAATCTGCATAGAATAATGATAGGGATGGGTGCTTTTGTAACTGATGAAGTAGGTGTGAGAAGAGTGTGGAAAGAACACTTCGAAACTCTGCACAATATTAACAGTAATGAAAGAGGTGATAGTGAATGCGTGTTGGGTTTGATGGTGCAAGAAGGGAATAGGTATTTTGGGGGGATGAGGTTATTAGTAGGAGGAGGTAATGGGTAGAGTTGAAAGTTAAGGAATGGTAAATCTGCAGGTATGAGATGAAATTACTGGTGTGAAATGAGCAAGAACGGAGGCGAGATGGGTGATTGATTGGAATTTGGAAGTTGTGTAATAATACGTTTATGAGGGGGTATAGTTCCAAGGGAATTGAGGAGAGCGGTATAATAGTAACCCCTTATATAAGGGTAAGGGGAGAAAGGTAACTGTAAGTAATTATAGAGGAATTAGTTTATCTGAGTGTTGTAGGGAAGGTATATATGCTGGTATTTTTGGTCGAAAGAGTGGGTCGAGTGACTGAAGGACTGATTGGTGAAGAACAATGAGCGTTTTGGCAGGTGGCTAGAGGATGTGTGGATCAGATCTTTTCATTGAAACAAATGAATTGAGAAAATGAGGGAGAGAAGAATAAATTGTATTTAGGGTTTTATGGATTTGCAACAAGCGATGATAGAGTTATTTAGGGAAGCGTTATGGCAGGTGTTTTAGTGATATAATGGTGTTGGTGGTAAGGCTTCTGAATGGATCAAAAGTATGTATGACGATAGTGAATGTGTGTGTAAGAATAATGGTGTCAATGGTGATTGTTTAGATTAAAAGCGGAGTAAGACAGGTGTGTTATGTTCTTCTTTTGTTATTCAATTGTAATATGGATGGGGTTATGAAGAATTCGAGGTGGGGATGGGCAGGAAATGGTGTTAGAATGGTGGAGGATGGAGATGAGTGGGGTGACCTACGCTATTATATCGGATGATTTGGTTCTGTGTGGCGTCTGAAGAGAGTTTTGAGAGGATTGGTGTAGAGAGATTTGGCCGCGTGTGTTATAAAGGCAGGGGCGTGGAAAGTACATCCGTGGGATAAGAAGTAGGTTATGGTTTGAGAGATACCCTCAGTGGTGAGTTTATGTTAGAGAGTGGTCGGAGCAGCTAGAACAAGTGTCTGAGTTTAAATATTTAGTGTATATGTGTTCGATGAGAAGGGAACGGACGATGCAGAGTGTAGTAGGAAGTTGTGAATGAGCTAGGAAGGTGGCTGGGATGCAATTAAATCGTTGGTGAAGACAAAGGGACTAAGTCTTGAGTGTGCTAGGGTCTTACATGAGGGTAATGTTGTTACCTGTGTTAAATTGTAATGGTAGTGAAGACTATGGGTCTGGAATAAGAAGTAGAAATCTAAAGTTCAATGTGTTCAGATGGAACAATCTTAGGGGTGTGCTAAGTGTGGATGAGAGAAATTGATAAAGAGAGGAATGAACGTATTTAGAGTGGTGTTGGTGTGAAGAAACGGGGTAAATGAGAAGAATTAAAATGAAAGTATGTTTTGGAAGATGGTTTGGTCATGTGGAGAGGATGAATTGATAGTCGGGTTGGTTAAGCGGATGTATAGTGGTGAGTGTGTTGGTAAGCGACCGGGGGTCTTGGTGAGAGCCGAGGGGAAGAGAAAGTGGATGCGGAGTCGGTGAACGAATGTTCTGAAGCAGAGAAATGTGAGTTTGGCAAAGAGGAGAAGAAATCAAGGTGCATGATAGGAGAGAATGGCGGGGTTTTGTATGGGGGCATGGTTGTGTGCCTGGGCCTGGACTAGGGGATGAACCCATAGGTGAGGGCCCGTCGCGTCCCCATGAGCTCCTAGGGTGGATTTTCTGGTGCTGTGACGAGGCTTTCTCTACTATAGAATTATGACAGAGGGGGCGGTAAGGCTGGGCTTTCTTTTTGCCTTTTGTCATGTTCTGCCTACTGGCTTTTCTTTTTCCGATGCTTCGTAGCAGGAGCACTTACCGGAGCGCCATCTTGGGTGCAAGAGGAAGGTGAAGGAGAATAGAAAGAAAGAATAGTATATATATATGAGGGAGAGTGGGAGAGGAGGATAGAAACAGTACGGGTAACCCAAAGGACGACTAGGAGGAGGGTATTTTTGACGTCCTCTAACAATAAACAAAATAAAATAAAATAACCCACAATGCTCCAATAATAATAAAAAGATTATTAAAGAATAAGAAATAATAGGGTCTCACCTTGTATTTCTTATTTCGGAGACTATTGCTGCAATTTCAAGAATTTCTGTTCCTTCTCAGAATCTGAATTTCCCTGATAAAAGAGTCAATAAGAGTTCTCCAACGGAAGGTATTGAAGGACCAATCGGCTGTTCGGAATCACTGTCCGAAAGAAGTTTGTCTGGTTGGTAGAGCTCACTCAAGAGAACTCTTCAGATGGTAATGGTTGATCAAAACGAGGATAAATTAAAGAGCGGAATTACAATATATGTTTAATCTAACCTATCGACAATCGGAGACTGGAAACTAATCACAAAACTGGTATAATTGATTCTAGGCCTCGGCCTTCAGATAGAATAAGATTAATCGAAGTTAAAAGTCAAACGACTAGTTCGTGGAGAGAAGAAACCGGTGCTTAGTGTGAGACAGAATTAACTATAAGAAGGCTTTCTGAGTAAGGTGAGTTATGTTTTTGAAATGCTGAGTGCAAAAATAAATGCGCAACTTAACTTAGCTTCTTGACAGAATCAAATTAATATTTCGTGATGGAACTGTTGCTGTAAGATTCGATCTTCGGTATTCATAATATTCGGTGGATCCAACTAGTTTTTGGACCCGCAACTAGCAACTGAAAGATTTGGACGCGCAATTGGCAAATGCAGGATTTGGACCTGCAATTGGCAACTGGAAGAATAAATAATTTTTGAATGTCTTATTCTTTCTGTGAAAATGTTGGGTGCCAATTAATTAATAGCTGTTTTATGGACATACCCCATTGAGTAAAACTGTCTGGGAGGGGTGCTGAACTAATTAGGATGGAGACTGAATGACTAAACTTGTTATTATTGAATAAAGATCTTCTCAATGTATCTGTAAAATTGGTGTCCTATATAGTTAGGTCATAAATGCTTCATATCTAATATGCATATGAATATGTGTCAGGTATCAGAATAAATGGAGATAAACAGTACAACCGTAAGGCATACTTCTAAGATGTAAATTGGTGAAGAAGAATGGCTCGCTCAATAAAATGGGCGGCATCAATCTCAGAGACTTAATCTAATATCTGTAAAGCTTTTTAATAATACTTTGAACGAAGAAATACATAGACATGAGAACGTTCCGTAAAATGAAAATACAATAATTACGAAATAATATAATACAATATAAAGTGCTGAACGTCGAAATGTACAAAAATGGAGATCCATCCAATGGGAATGGATGAAACTATAAGGAAACAAAACAAACTGGATGGAACCATCAATAAATGGGGATGGTTAACCTCTCCATTAATATAATATATAATATTAATAATAAAAATTATATATATAATATATTATATATATATATATATATAATATATTAATATATATTATATTATTTGGGAACCACCAATCCTTCTAGGTTTGTCAGGATTAACGGGCCAAGGTAGAATCCATTCTAAGGTTAGCCCGTTTAACCGTAGGGTTTAATGTTACGGCCATTCATTCTATCCGTAAAAGATTTGAATATTACTTCCAGATTTATGTGTGGGTATACTTTAGCAAAAGTATCAATACCTAAAACTAGCAGGATAGTAAACATAGACCTAATCTATATGGAATCGACAATGGCCGTAAACCAAAGCTTAACATAACCCTTACCTAAAATGGATCTATATTTGCCGTAAACCAAGACCTAAACCTATAATGACGACCAATGCTGTAATTCCAACCCAAAAACAATGGATCTTACCATTTGCCGTAACCTAACCTAAAACCCAAGATTGATTTAGTTGGATTCTTTCATTATATATATATATATATAATAACTAAATATATATATAATATAATTATATATATATAATATAATATATATATTATATATATATTAATATATATATATAATATGAATTAAATTATAAATATATATATATAATATATATATATATATATATATATAATAAGATATAATATATAATATAATATATATAATTAATATATATATATATATATATATAAGATTATATATATATATATATATATATATATATATATATATATATATAATATATATATAATTATATTATATATATATATATATATATAATATATATATATATATATATATATATATATATATATATATATAAGGGTTGGCCGGGCCGACGCACAGATACGGTGCTATGCGGTTGATGCGTGCGTGGTAGCGCTCATAGTGTTGAGTAGTACGTGTGGTGCTGTGCGAGTTTTAAAAATATAGAGATGCGGTGTGTGGTTGGGGCGCGGTGCGAAGTTCGATGTTCATTGAAACATAGGACGTGCGGGATGCCCGTGCGATTAATGACTCTTTCGTTGAGGTGCGGCGGTGCGTGTGGTTGCCCACTTACCCTTGTGAGAACGGTTGTGGGCGGTGCGCAAAATTCCGGGTGCTCGGCTAAACCCCTTATATATTAATATATATAATATATATTTATATATTATATAATATATATATATATATATATATATAATATATATATATATATATATATATATATATATATATATAATATATATAATATATATTATATATATATATTTTGTAAATATAGCTATGATCGCTATTAAATATATTTATTTATACAATTTGCCCTTTAGTTTATCAACACACGAGATAGTTTATATTTTTATTGAAAATTACACATATTAAAACCAATATAAAACATAATTAATAATACGAGCTTTCGTTCCCGATTTGTTAATGGAACCTTCTTCAAGTAAAGTATGATCTCTTTGTCGAGTCTGAGAATTCTTTGATGTTGATTTTCCAGAAATTTAATTTTGGTTGGTTATTTCTTTGTTCAGTTTTTTATAGTATTTTGTCATACTCATTAATGCATTTTGGATATAATCTAATTTTACTTCGCCTTCCTGTTTGTTGTAATTTTTTGTATTTTTTATGCAGTAGGACTCAACTAATCTTACAAAAAAGAAGATTAGTTGAGTCCTACTGTATAAAAAATACAAAAAATTACAACTAAAACAAATAATAAAAGAAGAGAGCCACCCATTAAAAGAAAAAAAAAGAAAAGAAAGAAAAAAACGAGTAAAGACAGAAATATAACAATAAAAAATAAATAAGAATCATATCAATAAAAAAAACCTTTATATTATATTACTGATGTGCTTGTTACTTCATATGTCAATGCTATGATTAGTTTCACCAACGTAAACTAAATCACAATTTTTGCATGGGATTGTATATATGCATTGAGTGCAGTTTTTTTCTATGTTTCTATGTGGTAGGAATATCTTTTTGAATGGTAGAGTATCAGATGATGTAATAGTAATGTTGTTTGGTAAAATGTTTTTTGTGTTTATACGGTGTGTTTGGGGAAGGGGGAGGTAAGATTTTTGAGATGTGTTGTTTTTTGTTTCTGGGTTATAATATTTCTTTTTTGCTTTGTTGAGGGATTTATTAATGATATAAAGAGGGTATGAAAGTTTTTTGAAGTTGGAATATAGAAAGTTAATTTCATTTTGTAGAAAGGGTGGGGAGCATATACGGAGTGCTCGAAGAAATAGAGAGGAAAGTATACCTATTTTTGTGTTGCGTGTATGAGAAGAAAACCAGTGTGTGTAATTGGGGTTAGAAGTGGGTTTTCTGTATATTGTGTACTGTAGATTTGTGTTATTATGCCATGAGATAAGAGTGTCTAAAAAAGGGAGGGTGTTATTGGAAGAAGATTCTAATGTAAATTTTATGTTGGGTATGAGGTTGTTGATACTATTTAAGATGTTGTGGGGGTTACTATTTTGTGGGATTGCAGTAAAAATGTCATCAACATACCTATACCAGATGATGTTATTGAAAGTAGGAAGAGGGAATATGTAATATAGTTCAAAAAGTTCCATGAAAATATTGGCAAGTGTAGGTGAGAGAGGTGAACCCATACTTAACCCTGTGTTTTGTTTGTAATATTTAGAGTTAAAATGGAAGAAGTTATGTTCTAGAGTTAAATGTATCAATTTTTTTAAAATAGGGAAGGGATGAGATAGAGTGATGTTTTTTTCCTTTATGTATCGTTCTAAAAGATTGAGAGTAAGAGGTACCGGGACAGATGTGAATAAAGAAATTACATCGAAGCTATGAAGTGTGTGTGTATTTGGATTAATGTTTTTTGTTTTTAGGATGAAGTCTTCAGAATTTTTTAGGTGTGTGTGTGATATGTTGTTTATTAGTGGTGATAGTTGTTTAGAAATCCATTGTGATAGTTTATAAGTTACAGAGTCTGTGTTAGAGATGATTGGACGTAGGGGTGTGTTTTGTTTATGTACCTTAGGTATACCGTAAAACTGTGATATTTTTGGTAATGTTGATTTTAATGATTCTTGTAATTGTGATTGTGAGAGAATTTTTTTAAGCTTACTGTTAAATTGGGCTTGTGAGTTGCCGATAGGGTTTTTTGTTAGTAGCGAATAGGTATTATTATCTGACAATAACTCACTGCATTTATTTATATAATCTGAACTATTAAGTATAACCATGTTATTGCCTTTATCCGAGCGAGTTACTATTATATGCTTATTTTTTGTGATTGATGACAGTGCTTTATAAAATAATAACGGGAACTTACGGTCATTTAATGTATTCTTGATGTTCGCAAGTAGAAAACCTTTGAGTAAATCCTTGTTGCACGTGATGTCTTTATCTGTATTTTTCCATCTTTCAAAGTTAAACATAAATTGGTTTATCGGATCCTCTTGTTCCAGGGCGAACGAGAGTCCGTAGCCTAAAAGGATACTTTCATATTTGTTTAGAACGTAATTTGAGTTGTTAATTATTTTTTCTGGAGTTGAATTTTTCGTCCATGCACTGTCATCGAATATTTTTTCGAACTTTCTATTTAATAATGCTATTATTTTATATTATAATCATAGCTATATTTACAAATAAATATGTATATGCCCGGTAACAACTTAAATAACTTAAACTTTCACACACGAAGAAAATATTTAATATATAGTAAACAGATGGTGAACGCAAATATAAAAAAGGAACAGTTAAGATTTATCAAAAAGTGCCTCAACAATCTAGTAATTCCAAAAACTTTGATACCAAAACAATTAAAGAAGAACAACAATGAACCCTTTACCGATATCTACAAACATATACTTATCAACAAGATTAGACAGATAAAAGTCGAAATAAAACTGGCTTTCAAAAAGTGTCACGAAAAATTTAAAAATTTACAACAACAATGGTACGCAAGTTACCCAAACTCACTTCAACAATTCACAGAAGTACTTAACCTTGCACATAATAGAAAAAAGTTGATAAACGAAAATATAAAAAAGGAACAGTTAAGATCGAAAAAATATTCGATGACAGTGCATGGACGAAAAATTCAACTCCAGAAAAAATAATTAACAACTCAAATTACGTTCTAAACAAATATGAAAGTATCCTTTTAGGCTACGGACTCTCGTTCGCCCTGGAACAAGAGGATCCGATAAACCAATTTATGTTTAACTTTGAAAGATGGAAAAATACAGATAAAGACATCACGTGCAACAAGGATTTACTCAAAGGTTGTCTACTTGCGAACATCAAGAATACATTAAATGACCGTAAGTTTCCGTTAATATTTTATATAGCACTGTCATCAATTACAAAAAATAAGCATATAATAGTAACTCGCTCGGATAAAGGCAATAACATGGTTATACTTAATAGTTCAGATTATATAAATAAATGCAGTGAGTTATTGTCAGATAATAATACCTATTCGCCACTAACAAAAAACCCTATCGGCAACTCACAAGCCCAATTTAACAGTAAGCTTAAAAAAATTCTCTCACAATCACAATTACAAGAATCATTAAAATCAACATTACCAAAAATATCACAGTTTTACGGTATACCTAAGGTACATAAACAAAACACACCCCTACGTCCAATCATCTCTAACACAGACTCTGCAACTTATAAACTATCACAATGGATTTCTAAACAACTATCACCACTAATAAACAACATATCACACACACACCTAAAAAATTCTGAAGACTTCATCCTAAAAACAAAAAACATTAATCCAAATACACACACACTTCATAGCTTCGATGTAATTTCTTTATTCACATCTGTCCCGGTACCTCTTACTCTCAATCTTTTAGAAC
>JABUQX010093402.1:27500-32500 GCA_015478945.1 Trachelipus rathkii | reverse complement strand
TGAAACTATAGTGTGGAATAAGAGGTTTAGATTTAAGGTGCAGTCTGTACAGATGGATAATCTTAGGGGAAAGTTACGTGTGAGAAGAATCAATAAAATGATGAATGACTGTTAGGGAGCTGTGTGTTTTTTTTGAATAAAGAGGTAAATGAGAAAATAAATGAGTGTATTAGATGATTTGGTCATATTGAAAGGATAAATGGTATTCTTTTGGTTAAAAGGGTGTATAGAAGTGAGTGTGCTGGGAATCGGCTAGCTGGAGACCTAAGAAAAGTGGTTAAAGTCAGTAAAGAAATGTGAATTTGATTTAAGCGTAAAGAGTGGAGTGGAGCAGAATAGGAGTGAAAGGGGGAACTAAATATTTAAGTTCAGATAGTTGTTCCAGTTGCTCATTATCCAGCAAATTTGACACTGTGAACTCAACTCTCCTCACCCGCCATTAAAATTTTATAAACTCTTTGTTAAATAACTTCCAAATCCAGTAAATCCCAAGCTCGCCTCCATTCTTGATCATTTCACTAGTAATTCTATCTATACCTGCCTATTTACCATCCATCAACTTTCTGACTCTACCTACTACCTCCTCCCTACTAATTACCTCATCCCCCAAAATACCTGTTTCTTCTTACACTATCAAACCCACACACATTCACTATTACCTCTTCGTTACTGCCAATGTTATGCAGATTTTCGAAGTGTTCCTTCCACACTTTCCTCACATCCATTTCATCAGTCACTAAAGTACCATCCTTATTCATTATTCTATTAAGATTCTCTTCACTCTCTTTCTAAACCTTTTGTACTTCGTTCCAGAAGAACTTCTTATTCCATCGTAAGTCTCTGTTCATTTTCCCCTTTTATTCCTCCTACTTATACACCTTTTAGTCCATTTTTCCCTCCTTATATGTTTCCATACACCTTTCATCGTAACCTAATCATTTGCTTTTAGCACGTTTAAACACTCTTCTTTTTACTTCTAACCGCTTGCATTACCTCTATTCCACCACTCATTATTGACATTCATACTTTCTACTTTAGTACACCCATATATTTCTCTTACACTCCTAACAAAGGCTTCCTTCATTTGCATCTACATTTGCTGAGTTTCATCTGTTTCATATTCAACTGATTTATTTACAAGTGCTCTCATATACTTTTCCTTATAACTCTGTTCACTTAACTTCTCATTCTTAATTTTCACCACCTTATTTTTATTTTATTTTCCATCCTTCTATTCATACACTAACTAAATTTTACATAAAAAAAAACAATGATCTGATATCCCCATCCCCAACTCCCTTACCAAACTTAACATCCATCACATATTTCAGAATATCCTTCATCGCCAAAACAAAATCAATCACGCTTTTCACTTCGATATCATCACTACCTACACCAACTCTTGTATACTTATGGATACCCTTGTTCTCAAGGAATGTATTACTTATACACATACCTCTCTCCTCTTTGAAATCAATCACCTTCCTACCATTCTCGTTTTCTCCCGCAAACCTAAAGTCACCAGTTATACCATCCCTTTTCCAATCACCTACCCAACTATTCAAGTCGCCCAGCACAAACAATTTAGCTCCTACTCACCTCATCCAAAACTTCATTCAGATTATCCCAGAAAGTCTCATTCTCCTCACCATGACACTTAGATAGACCATTCTCCAGTATTTGAGGATTCAGCAGAATTTCATCCACAACATTAAATATTCTCTGTATTAATCCTTTGTGATTATCAACCCTCACTGCATAGACAAGCTCTTTCATGTGTCTCCAAAAGTAATGGTCCAGTGAGGTTAGGTCAGGTGATCGTGCTGGCCAACCATATGGTCCCCTTCTGTCGATCCAGCGGTTTGGATATGTTCGATAAAAATACTCACATACTATGAGGTGTGGATATGCAGGTGCCCCTTCTTGTTGCAGATACATCGCAGCTCGGATTGCCAAAGGGACATCCTCCAAAAGTATTGATAGTTCGTTTTCTAGAAAATTCCGGTACACATCCCCCGCAAGACAACGATTAAACAAAAACACAATGTGGACCAATAACGCTGATTCTAATGATAACCACCAGCTACACGTTCCACAGCAAATCTGTTGTTTGAAAGTTGCCTTTCAACCCGTAGCCTGATTGATGCTATCCTATTATGAAGCCATACATGATGATTCCCACTATTATTAAACAGTTCACGTGTAAATGGGGCTACTCATCGGTACAAAATGCATCTCTGGATGTTCGGATCAGCAAAGAGTCCATCGGGGAAAACTTGTTTTAGTCGTTGCCGGGTAGTCGTCGCGTGATTGTTGATGTTCGATTCTTTGATACATGTACGGATATAAGCCGGTCACCGCACTGTGGTCAAATTTTCTTTACCCTGCACACCCAGCTTCATCGTGCCGGCAGGCGAATTGGACAGACTGCTCTGCAGAAATTTACGTGATGCTAAGTTCTGCCGTGACCTGCGATGGTTGTACCGTGCTTGCAAGGATACTGATTCTTTAGTTGTTTGTATGATGTCAACAAGGTACCCCTTCGTGAATGCTAGCTGAGAGCGACCACTTTCTCGATAAGTAGCTGTCTTGCCGTTATTCGGATCAAATTTACTGTCGATTTGCGTAGTGATCGCCGCTGTTGGAAACAACCAGCGGTCGACAATATCGCAGACTACGAAGCTTCTCGCTGTTACCATTACAAAAGCCGAGTAAATGTAAAGTAGTACTCAGACATATTCTACAATTTCGTAAACGTGAAAGGTATTGTGTAAACTAGCCACAATGTTCGACCTGACAGTTGGCATAGTAAACAATGACTAACACTCTCTGCAACCGTATTCACGAGTCTACTCTTACAACCTGTGTTTCACCTAAAATGACGTAACTACGACATCACTGTCGCGTAACGATCGTTTTCTGGGGTTCTACTCCTTTAC
The DNA here is from genome assembly GCA_015478945.1 of Trachelipus rathkii. NCBI lineage: Eukaryota > Metazoa > Arthropoda > Malacostraca > Isopoda > Trachelipodidae > Trachelipus > Trachelipus rathkii. The sequence goes on along the minus strand of JABUQX010093402.1, from coordinate 29,561 downwards.
AAATTGTAAGGAAGGCTGCTTACACTGCTTATCTTTCCTTTACGCTCGACGTCGGTAAATGTGTTGTCATTTTTTAATGCCATCTAACTTGATAAACCTTTCCCGATTCTCCGCCCAATGCTGATTTAACTCTTTTCTTCAAGATAGATTCGTTAAGTAACTGCTCCCATTGAAGTTGTTGTCACATTCCTCCCGGGGACACACTTCCTCCTGTATATATATTCTTACAGTTAAAAACTTTAATTAAACTTGGAAACGTGACATTTCACCGTATATGATATTTATTTACTCAATAAGTATACAAATTAAGGTTATTTATAATACTATTATTATAGTATAGTATATAGTAGTATATGACTTAAGTATACTACTACGTGGTAGTGGGATCGCGATATGTACTACTCGACTATACTATACATATTGCGTTGTGCTTTATCGTTGAAACGCACTCGTCCGCAAGCCCCCTTTCCTGCGATCAGTTTCCACGCCTACACCGAGTGACGCTAATGTCATAAAATTCATAATTAGAACTCAAATACTAAAATTTCTATAAAGCCGGAACGAAGGATTTTTTGGTACGCCATCCAGCAGCGAAACTCGCTAAAAGTTTTTTAATTAATTTTATTGTTGTTATTTTTGACTTAAAAATCAAGAATCTTATCATTGATTATATATTTTTATTATTATATATTATTATTATATTCATTTATTATTATTATTATCTATATATATATTAATTCGGATTATTATTAACGTTCATTATTATTATCTTCATTCCATTGACACAAATGTAACAAAAAAATTTTGGTTTGTCTGATTAACATATTGTTTTCACTACAGTGTTTTATCGCAGATTTCCGAATATTGTTTTTTCAGTTTTTTCTCTAGCCCTATCAACCCTTTTATTCTACGACGGTATAAATTTATTATTGGCATTTCTCATTTGTAGTGGTACGTTACCGGCATCGCGCTGAGTAAAAGTCAGTTGCCATTAACGTTTTAAGGGGATTGCATGCTTAAAAAAATATATATATTACTATATATAAATATATATATATTAATATATATATATTATATAATATACTATATATAATTATATATATATACTATATATAGTATATATATATATCATGCGTAACTACAATTCTAGCTGCAAGATTATAATGAAGGTAAGGGTAACCGGAACTTATGAAATATTTTTTATAATTTTCAGAAAATATATTGATAATTATAATAAACATTTATAAAATTGCAAAGTAGACAGTGTAAACGTTGCAAGATTCATTTTGTTATGTGTGGGGAATTTATGTAGTCTAAGCACATTCCACAAAATTGTGAAGGAACCAAGTATTGGATTGATAAACGCGTCAAAGGCTTACTTGCTAAATGCGCATTTTATTAGTCACTAAGATCAAGCATACTGGGCCACACTCACTAAGCATGCATAGTAGCATGTTCCAAGATTGTAGAACTACATTACCGCATGGCTAAAGAGTAAGAAGTGAAACAGGCAATGCCTTTTGGGGCATACAATATGGCAAGAGATTAACGAATCCACTGGGATGACTTCTACTTTCTGCATTATGAAATAATTACAAAAATATGGAAAAAGGTAAAGGAAGGCAATCTTTTCAATACCCAGATATCCTCATCCAGAACCCCAGTTCCCCATAATGAAAACTACCCTATCCTTCCCACCAACCCCCTTCTGTAAGTAAAATTGTTTTATGACAATATGTCCATGTTACAAAACAAAAAGCAAACCTATGTTTCTACAATATTATGTAGCAGCTTCTTATATTATATACATTATACTGTGTTATATATTTTATACTGTATATATTATAGTCTATATATATCTCTATAGCTGCCTTTATAATATATATATATATTTACTAATATATTATATATTATATATATATATATTATATTTATAGAAATATATATAAACTATATTATATATAGTTATGATGCAGGTAACATGCCGCGATCCGCATATCCACGTGCAGGCCATCGCACATATTAAAGATCCGCATCCGCGTCTTTGCCCTTCGGATGTGC
>JABUQX010093402.1:20000-22500 GCA_015478945.1 Trachelipus rathkii | reverse complement strand
TAAAAATAATCAAATGTTTGGGGTGGAAACGGTCCTTTACGTATGCCTGTAGATTTCTGTCTTCTCTCGGGTTTTGGCTTGTGCGCACTCTTTGGGACCACCAAGGGGTTGCCGACCGCCTGCTTGAGGAAGATTGCGGAATACAAGCTTCCGCTGCCGAGATGATGATTTGCTGGAAGGTGAAAGGCCTCATCAACAGTCGGAAATCGGTTATTAAATGGAGAAAGAGTGATAGCTGTGGCTTGTTAAAAAGGAGCCCACTCCGCTCGGATATAGCGCCAGCTGGAATTAACATTGGTCTCTGTACAAGCTCATTTAAAGCTATGGGGTAATGGTCACTGCCGTATAATAATCAAGCGGGACAAGTAAAGCGAGCCCATAAGGGAATGGGAGCAAAAGGAATATCTATACAAGAGAGGTGTGTATCTAGGACGTTCAATATACAGGGAGCCTGTGTTTTAAGGCAATCTCAGGAAAAGGGGCGTTAATGAGATTATTAGGATCTTGGACTTAGATGAGTGACAGAGTCGCCCATAAGGGTGGCGCAAGGTGAAGTCTCCTAGCTATAGCGACCGGAGTAGGAAGGCTGTTTATAAATATTTCAGCTAATTTGACCTTAGGTAAATCACTACTCGAAGGCAAAGTAGATTAGCAGATAGTAAGTTGGTGGAAAGTTTTTCAGTGCTGCTACTGCATCTGGTTTGGTTTTGCGAGAGGAACTGGGAATAGTGGACGATTTGCACCTCCCCTATCATTATCACTTCTTTCTATAGAGGTTACGCGGCCGATTTATATTCCGACGTTGAAAGAAGTCGCGATGACTACCATAGAAATGGAATTCCTGCAAACAATTGCACTTTGGATGTACATATGTTTATTGTTGAACAAGTTTCTCAAAATTAGGAAAGTATCCACGTCTGTTCCATTGTATAAAGTGGCGCTGCTAGTTTTGTTATAAATGTTATGGATGATGGTCTTTTGAGACAATTTGTCTCTTATGTGGACTAGGGTATATGGAGGTAGATCAAATGAAAGAGGAAAAGCTGAGGCGTGGATCTCGACGAGGAGAGCAACAAAATCCTGGTGGTAAAAAATAGTCATACAACGGAGATTTGGGTTACGCTGCTTTTTGGGGAAGGTGTTTTTAGTAGTATTTGGTGGGGGTGGGGCTTCACCATGAATACGAGATAAGTGAGTTCAATCCGAGTCCATATTATTGTATAGGTTTGGTTGGTCGTTGAAAGAGCAACCAAAGTGCTTATATTAATGGAGCAGTTATCAGGATTTGCCAAGCAAGCAGATTCAGAAATGTGTGAGGGATGTGAAGTTGTCTCTATGGGAAATGGGGGACGAAAGGTTCACCGGAAGGGTGTTCATCTTTATGAAGATGTTGCTGAGGTTACAAATTGAGGTGTTCAATATAGGATTTATTGGATTGACAAGAAGTTTCCGATATTTGAGATTTGCCAGTAAGTTCATCTGCCAGCTGATTATTCGTTAGATTGAGCAATTTGATTGTTATGAGTGGGGACCTCGAGATCTCCTTTTCAGCTCCGACAAGATCCAGAAACGCTGGGCGTTTGGGACGTTTACGTTGGACAGTATTTCCATTCGCTCTTCTCGAAGCGCAGAAACATTAGAAAAAGAAATTTGGTCATCAATCTCAGCTCCATTTGGAGCTGCTTACCCATTTCATCCGATTAATGTATAGAATTCCTTGGAGAATGCTGAAGATAGGGGAAAGTTCGGTGAGAAGAGTTATAGGAATTTAGAGAGCTAAATTATCTTGCAGACTATTCTAGAGGATTGATTGGTGGGTTTGCCAATGTTGTTGGAGATTGGTGCAATCTATTGAAGCTATTGCTTTTGTCTCTGAAATAGACTTATGGCGAGGTCTCTTCTGAGTTGCATATTTTACGTCTGGGGTTAGTGTATTTTGTTTAAAAATTCGGATGCTCTGTATTTTAAGAATAATCTTTACTAGCCCATTATTCTTTTCTTTGTGTTTAGGAATATCTTTTCAGGAATTTGAGAGTAAAAAAGGAGGCGAATTAAAGGACAAAGAGACAGTCCTCTTGCACTTTGAAGAGCCTATTGGGTAGGTATGGGATAGTGTGTTTTGGGAGAAGGTTTCCAAGTTTTGTGTTGGATGAACCAGTGAGTTCATTTGCTGGTTGTTGAGGTTAGTACTCGGGACTAGGGTGTTAATGGCTTTTTGGAGGGAGATTGATTCAAGGCTGTGTTGTATTATTTGAGGATCGACTTAAGTGTGGGCATTCAGCAGACAGGTTGCAGTAGCTGCCTGAGTTTCACCTAGGATTAGAAGAGGGTTGCTTATTAGGATGAGGGTGTGGGTTGGCGGTTATCACGCGGAGGTTTGGGTGAGCTGTAATTGTGGCATAAGTTGCATTTAGATTGTCTGATATTTTTCATGAGTTGGCGTATAGAGTCTCTCCTGCTCAATTTAGTTATGGACATTAATTCCAAAACTCCTGTTCAA
>JABUQX010093402.1:12500-15000 GCA_015478945.1 Trachelipus rathkii | reverse complement strand
AATCCAGGCAGAAAATCTCAACACTAAGAATACATTCAAATATAGCAATGATAAAAAAATTCTCCAATTTGAGTTGTTTATCTTTATAGAAAAATACTGGAAACCAAGCAAGCGCATTACTCCCATAGGTAATTTTAATCCAATATTTAAAATCATTTTATTTAAATCATTCGAGAAATGCTAAATAACCAGTTCTGACTTTTAGAAAGTCTTACAACACAACTAAAATACACAGATAAAGATCTTAAAAGATTAATGAAATGATTATTCTCTAAACAAAATTCCCAATTAATGATTATTGATTGCAAGAGCTAATTAATGGCAATTTTGGCTTCGGAATTCCTACTTAATTAGAGGTTATTGATTTCTCACCTTTATTCTTTTCTTAAATTATAACTCCTCCTACTTTCCATCTGTTATTACTTCAAGTATTTAAACTACATTAAAAATATTTCTAGTTGTGCAACTTTTGGTATTTGTACTTTCCGTATTGACTTTTGCTTGGTATTTTAATTCTAATTTTTCTCACTAGATTCAAGATTTCTTGCAGCGAATGAATAGTATTATTATTATTATTATTATTATTATTATTATTATTATTATTATTATTATTATTATTATTATTATTATTATTATTATTATTATATAGAGGTAATATTAAATATTAAATTATTAGATGATTTTCAATTTTATTTATTATATAATTCTTATTAATATTTTATATATATATATTCATTATTATTATTATTATTATTATTATTATTATTATTATTATTATTATTATTATTATTATTATTATTATTATTATTATTATTATTATTATTATTATTATTATTGAAAGCACATAGATTGCTCAATGGTGGGCGCACATATAATCATTAAAAAAATAGATTAAACTTCTTGTAAATGGCAACATCACGAATGGTTTCGGAAAAGTCTATATTGAAGGTTTCCAAATATAGCCCCTAATCACCCTTCCTCAGCACCATTTCGGAAAGTTGACAGGCCTCCCCGGGTTGGTACGCCAGTAGTCCTTTGGGTGCTATCGAACAATAGTCACAGATTTGTTGGCCCTGTTCGTGATGCAAGTCAATATTTCTTCTCAACTTCAGCAATCTTCAATTTTTACCTAATTTCCCACTTTGGTGGTACATCACCTCTCCTCCTCTGGAACATCATCTTCTTATTTTTAACCCGAACACGCTCTGCTTTGATCATTCTGACAACAAACCGTTATCTGTTGACTCTTGGTCACATAGACTCTCGTTATCTTGCTCCCTCTCTCTTTCTTCAGTCAACGCGTATTGTTGTGGTGTCTGACCATGGGCGCAATAATTTTTTGTTTCTCCGTTGACTTCGTTATTTACATTATTCGAAATATCCTACGCTTCATGCATTAAGCAACTCTCCCCACCCACTCATAGATCAATTCTGTACTCTTCACGTCAAACGGGTCTCACTACATGTACAATCACGCTATCTTCTCTAGTATCTATCTATCCGGTGAGAGCTTAACTGACCAATCACTAAATTCTACCCTTAGACACGGAAACTTAAGCAAGACACAAAATTATCACACAGCATTCTTTATTTCCCCAACTTTCTCTGAGAACTTATCTTTGGGATCATTCAACGTTCTCCATCACTATTGGCTTTATCTTTAATTCTCAATAAGCAGTGCTCAGGTCTCTTTAAGACTGGTTCTGTTACTTTTGTCCTAACCTCAAGCAGTTGCTGCAGTCTGTCTGCTGTATCCCCTCATCGTCCTGGAAATACAGCCAATCTTCTAGACCTTTTCTTAAACCCTAGAACCGCATCTTTCATTATTCTTCTGTACAACATCTTTCCTCCCTCCATTCCTTCGATCACTTTCTTATATTTTTGTTCTATTCCTTCAAGTCTTTCGAATCATGAAACACCACCGCCTACGGCGAGGAAACGATTTTTGCACTTCGGTGCTGTTAACTGTCGGACTTGCGGTCGTATTCTTTGATTTCCCATGGAATGACCACATGCCATCCCTTGGAAGGTCCCTCGGAGTATGTGATGAAAATCAGTACTGGAGTCATTGCTCTCTGTCGCATGTCAAATTACATTTCATTCTTCCTTCAACTAAAAAAACAGTAATCTTGGTTTTAAATATGATTCGTTCTCAGGCTTTGGCCACAGCGGATGCTGCCTTTCTCGAATTGCGTCGTGTTCAAACTCCACAAACCCACCCAATTATATTTCATCCCGGAATCGTGCAGAATCTATTCTCCGTGATACTAAAATCTCTTTTCTCTGTAGAAAATAAAATAATTTTACAATTTCCTCCTCACACCCTTTCTGACATATTTGGAAAAAAATTTAACTTTAACTCTGCTTCTTCCTTTTCCCTCCTCTAGTATCTTCTGACCAAACAATTGCCGTTTTAATTTCCCGTAAATTTGAAGTATTCGTTCAAACCTTTGTTTCTAATTCCACCTTAGACGATTCCAGAGCTATTCCTCCTTCTCCA
>JABUQX010093402.1:0-7500 GCA_015478945.1 Trachelipus rathkii | reverse complement strand
TGAAATTTTATTTATAAAAACATTATATTACAATAACTTTAAGCAATAAATCAGTAAATCAGTAAGGCAGCCCCTAGCACCCTCGACACCAAGCTATGCCACGTTTGTCTATTGACTATACGCTTACATCATCTTTAGTTCATGTCAAATACGTTCAAATAACAAAATAAGTGCTTCTCTGCTAACATAAACATGTATTTTCATTAAAAACATCATCTAGATTTTATTTAAAATAACAATATCGTTATAGTATATTATTCATTCAATGTTTACTAAAAATATTTCAAAGTTTTTTAAATAATTTGGATTTTCTTATATATTATCTATGACATTGACAATCAACACTAGAAAACACAACAACGCGCACTCCTTACAGATACTAAAACTACCTCTTCCTGGTAAATTGTGTTGAAATTAAACACTTCAGGCTAAATTAGGATAAACCTGTTTTTACCCCGGCGGCGATTTAGGTTAATACCAGGTCAAAATATATTTCCAAAACTGACCTCTTTCCTGCTAAAAGTGTGGTGAAATAAACTACGTTAGCCTAAATTGGAATAGCCTTTTTTACCCCGGCTGATTTCAAGCCTCAATACCAGTCAAAAGGTAATTCCAGTTAGACAAGAATACTTTCATTACTTTTTTATAAATATATTTCAACGAAACATGCGGATAGTAAATCATTCTAAGCAGGTAAGAAGAAAGATTGCATTCCTTTCTGTGATTGGATGGAGTAATCCTTTCTCTATATGACCGCGCATGTGAATGGTCGAGAATTATTTTATCGCTTTTTGGTTTTAACGTATGTAAAAACATGTTTTTCATTCCTAAGCCTTACTGTGATTGATGAAAATTATCTTAGTCTTTAAATTGGATTTGGAAGCAGGTGTCTTTATTACTTTAGACCCAACTCATTTTACAGAATCATAGTCGTTTTAGCGTTAAGCGGTGCACCAGTTATCTGATTTGGTATTAAAAGTGTTTTATTTTACTAAGTGTATATTATATATATAATAATTACTTACATTGAGAATAATTATTTAATTCACTAGAATAGATAATAATAATTCACTATATTTATAGTAGATCACGTGAAGCAAAACGCAGAGCGCCCGCAGCGTAACCCGGGCGGAACAGCCGCGATAACCCCCGGCGTAATATTATACGCAGTCGCGAAAATATGCGGGGGGGGGCGGGGTTTTGTTAAATTTTTCAAAAAAGTTGTAGGGCACACATCCAAGAGGATGATATCTTTTGGACCCCGTCCCATTCAGTATGTATAATATTACCGCCGGCGGGTTCATGCAGTCGGTGCCGCACCGGGTCGCGCTTGACGGTGCCGCTCTTGCGTTTTGCTTCACGGTATCTACTATAAATCTAGTGAATTATTATTATCTATTCTATGTGATGATGAAATTAATTAATTACTTCCTCAATGTAAGTATTTTATAAAATGATATACACTTAGTAAATGAGGAAAAATAAAACACTTTTAATTACAAAATCAGGATAACTTGCTGCACCGCCTTAACAGCTAAAACTGACTGATGATTTAAAAATGATTGGGTCAAAAGATAACTTTTAAAACACACTGCTCAAATACAAAGTTTAAAGAACTAAGTTAATTTTCATCCAATCACAGGTAAGGTTTAGGATATGAAAAACATGTTTTTACATACCTTTAAACCAAAAAGCGATAAAATAATTCTCGACCATCCACATGCGCGGTATTACTATTTTTATTCTTATATGAGGTAAGGAGGATTTCTGATGAATAAATTCAAAAAGGGAAGAGAGATGCATTCCTCCCTTCTACTTGCGTCTTAAATCTGATCTTAAACCTACCAGCATATTGTTTTCAGTTTTGAATATTTAGTTTATAAAATAATTTAATAACTACTTGATCTTGCCATATACTTTTGGTGGGGTATTACTTTTTGACCGCTAACCTGGTATTAGTAGAGCTTAAATTCCCGCCCCTGTGTTAATTACACACCAAAAAAAAGGAATCTGATGTCTTAGTTAAGTATGAAATTACGATACCATAATAAAATTAGAGACATAAAAACAATGAATGACTCATGTTTGTTTAATTTTTGAACAAGGGATTTTTTCCTCAACGTCCCGTAGTTTTTTTCACCTACATTTTTACGAAGAAAAGTTGAGTAATAGTTACATTTGCGTCAGTTTGATAATATTTTGAGGCTTTGATCTCACAAGCATATGAAATCTGGTAGTTTCTCGTATATAGTGGCCTAAAATCACCCGAGAGTGGTTTGAATACAAAAAGGTTTAGCCTAAATTAGTATACAATCACATTGAAGCACCAGAGATTATTATTTTCACACCAAGGTCTTTACTTAGGAATGTAATGTGGGGAGTCAGTTTCTAGTTATATCCTTTGTACAGTAAATTAGGAATTGAGCGGTGCGCCCCTGATAGTTAAATTTTTTTTTTTATAATGTGTAATATAAAAAAAAAAAAAAAATTGTGTTTTTATTACGATTTGAGTATTGTCAATTGTTTTTGAAATAAAAGTAATCGATTAGTAGATAAGTTAAAGAAATGAATGAAACATAGTTACCGAAATTATTTAAAAAAAACTTTGATAAATATTTTTATATATATTGAATCATATGTATATTTTTTATCTTGAAGTTATTTCTACGGCGCGGGATAAGGTTACTAATAAATCTATTGCCGAATCGTAACCGCCCTCTGCGTTGTAAGCTAAATGTTATTTTTTAAATTTAAACATCTGAAGTGGAGTTTTTAATAATAAGAATACTGTTATGTAGCATGGAAGAAGAAGAGGAAATTATTTTGTATTTTTTGGTTCCGTATTACATATTACAATGTACTAGAGAGTGATGACTGTTTGCGCCTCTTACTCGCTGTGTTTTTCTTCGGTGTTTAAGCAGTAACTCATCAATAGAACAAAAGTTGGCATTAGCTTTGGTGTTGAGGGGATGCTAGGCTGCTTAATGAATTTAGCTGGTTTTATTGCTTCTTCAATGGTAGCTTTGTAAATATATGTTTTATAAAATTTCATAAATTTAAGGTAAAAATTCTACCAAAAACTTGGATAATGTATGATAAAATTATTTAAAAACTTGACTTCCAGCCAATTATAAAATCTTTCTTGAAATATATAAAATAACTATTGATTTATATAGAGTTTTAAGAAACTTTTAAATAATTTTCTACGCTTATCATTGACAACTGCATGAGCCCAGGAAATATAAATGTAACTTGTTTATTTAATTTAAAACAATAATAGTTCTTTAATATTTAAATGTAGGATAAACTTTATTCAAAAGCCTGATTTATGTAACTCTACACTGAAAAGTGGGATCTTGGCAAGGCGGTTGGTCCCTGATGGTCGATGTTGTAAGTGTTTGTGTGTTGTGTGTGTGTGCGGGTAGCTGTGTGTGGGTAATGGGTATAGGTTTGTACGGTGGTATGTCTATGTGTGTGTTGTAGGTTGCGCTGCTAGGTGGTAGCGGCGTGCCGGCGGTTACGCGATCCAGGTTAATATGGCCAGTGGGCATGGTCACGCGCTGGTTGAGTTTACAGTTTACGCTGCATGTTGTAGTGTGGTCGGGGCACTCACCTGCGGACGCGGGACTGCGGAACCTAAACTTTCCGTTGTCTGTCATGTATTCAATGTTGTTGTTTATGTAACCCTTTGAAATATATTCTGTCTTTTGTGCTTAGTCGCTAGAAAAAGACAACTCATAGTAGTATGGATCTAGTTAACTTGTAATATACTCTAAATGATTCCTCATACTTATAAAACCTGGGGTAGCACCCATATTAGGCCTATTCTAGGCTCAGGGGAGGCTAAAAAGGCTTGGGCACTGTCTGGCACTCAGTTGGCACTATGTGGCACTCATTGGCACTATGTGCACTCACTTGGCACTATGTGGCCCACTCGACTTTGGGCACTCATTGGTGCGACTTATCTTTGTTGTGCAGCCTCACCTTGGCACTCAGTCTAATACCTGTCACTTAGAACGATTGCTCTCCATGTGATTAAGAAACTCCATATTAGAGATTACTACCTTACGAGTCAACAATAGGCGTGAGTGAAATTTGGAAGTAAATACATTAAAATATAAATAAAAATAAATAATAAAAATCAAATAAAATTGAAAACAATAAATAAAATTTAGAAAATTAAAATAATAAAATGAAATAAAAAATTATTAAAAATAAAATTACAAAATAAATAAAGAAGTAATCATTCAAATAACTACCTGAAATAAGAAATCAACCATTCAGATAAGGCAATGCGTCTTATCACATTAAATATGAGCTTAAAAGCAATATGAAACAACGCATATGACCGTAGCCCCAAGGATAAACTGCGTTCTATCCTTAAGAAAACATGGATGAGTCGTTTCTAAATTAAGGCTGAGGTTAAATGAATAGGCAGTGTCTAAAAAACAGTTTTAAGCGCTATCAAAAGCAGAAAGTGAGCCATCAAGTTTAGACGCCAGTCATAAGACATACATGTGAATTGCCAAACTAAAATGCCTCGCTATTTGGGCCATATACTGAATGAATCAACACCCTCTATTGAGGCTTTAACCCATGATACAAAGATGACCGCTCCACAAACTTTATCGGCTTTAAAGTAGTGCTCAATTCCAAGAATATAATTCAGAATTATGAGTGTGTTTAAAAGCAGTATTAAAACGTTTAAGGTTAAAGCAGTTACAACAGGGTAAAACAACAGCATACATAAACCCTGTTCTATGTAAACCTCTATTGATGTTTTACTGAATTACGCTTTAAGTTGATTGTAATGTTGATAAATTATATGAGTAAAGCATTAAAACCATATGATTACAGCAGTGTGTTAAGTAGGTCGAGTGTTGTAGTGACTGACAAATAACTAAGACTTAGGTGTTAGGTAGTAACACCTCTATTGATTTACTGATTACTGCTGTTTTGTAAGGTATACGTGTTTCATCGGTGGATGTTTAAAGAGATTCTGACGCTTAATTAATTGAAGTTAATATATAGTACAGTTAAATCTAATTATATAATGGTCACTTTAAATATAATATAAGTACTATATATATATTATATATATTATATTTATAGAAAACTGCAAGTAAATAAAACAATATAGCATTTTGTGGTAAATTGAATGAGTTTATAGCTATATATATATAGTATGGATAATCATATAATCACTACTACTATAATATATTTGATATATTATATTTACTTGAAATTTAACTGTATATTTTATAAGGGTGATTTTACTGTTAATAAGTATAGGTTTTTAATAAAAAAATGTTTAAGTATATATATAATAAATTAAATGATATATTAATGTGAATCATTTATATAAAGTAGATATATTTTATGTATAACAAAGACCACTTGTTGTCTGTATTGTTTTGAGTGTTGAAACATGTTTTGTACGTGTATTGTGGGTATAGTCACCAAACTATGAAATATTGTGTTAAATTCATAATAATAATAGTGTCTGGTATATGAGTTCAGTTGTTTTGAGAATGCGCGACAATGCGTTTGTTTACTTAAAAGATATGTTTATGTTAGGTTGTGAATATGATATGTGTAGTAGTGGAGTGGACTCATTGAGTGTGTGTTATATATTTTTTTCTGTTCGTGCGAAGGGATAGGAATATTGGCGCCTGTCGGGCAATATACTGATATGCGCGGCGGGCATGTACGCGGAAATATTGCGCTGTTTGCTGTGGTCGGGCCGCACGCGGCGCGTCTTACGCGCGTGGTTAATATTGCGCCTGCGGGCGCCGCGGCCGCGTTACGTGGCGGGGCTACCTGTGTTGTGACGCGTGACTTCGCTCGAGGCAAAGTGTTAACCGACGGACTTCGATGCATTGTACACTGTTGTATCATGTAAGGTACGAGATACTCTTCCATAAGAATCAGTCATAATTCTGTCATGCTATAAGTGCTAGAAAAAAAGACGGTTACTCAATAAGTGAACGGCATAAATGGGTATCAGCTCACAGATACCTCTCCAGCAAAAGCTGCAAGGTGATCATAGGTACCAATTTTAATAACGCAAAGGCTCGCATATCCTGACTAATCTCTCTACTATAATCCATAGTGGCCTTCCACCATGATCTTAGTGTGTATAATGTACTAGAGTGGCTCAGGGAATGCCCTTTTAGTGGAAAAAGGTGCCTTGAATAATTATTTGGCACTCAGTATACGACGTATGTGGCACTCACTTGCACTAATATTGGCACTTCACTCTCAGAGCCTTCTCCATGCCCTTTGGTATGGCACTCCACTTATAAGGGCCAGTTGAACAATCAACTTGCAACATAGCACTCTAGAAACTCACTGTTCACTACTCTACGTGACCAATACTATTCAAAAAGAGCACGTGGCATATAGCACCCTAAAGTCTGGGAGCTCCACTTACTAGTTGTTGCAGCTTGCGAGCGGAATCACTACGAGTAGCTTTCGCAACCGATATCTAATGCCGGCGAGTCATCCAAGAGTCGCCGCCTCACAAGTTCTCCATGGAACGGCGTGTTGACGTCATCAAGGATGCCGAGTACGAAATGCCTCTCAATGGCTGAGCTCAATAAAAAAGAAGTCCGATACGGTCTCACAGACAATAGTGCATCGCTAAAGAAATAGTGTCAATAAGGCTCAAAAGTTGAGCCAACAAGCTGTGAAGAGACATCAAAGATATTATGGGGTATCTCATCAAATTGCGGGATGTGCCAACGACTAGTGTGAATCCAAGGTGGAATATCGTATAGATGTGGGCTGCGTGTAGTGCTGGTGTGCGTAAAAAGGAGCAGGTGAAGGTTAAAGAGTGGCTTGTATTGCAATATTCCCCTGTCCTACTACTTAATTATAGTATATATAATATATAGTATTATAATATTATTATATGTAGTGTGTATTAATAAGTGTGTCAACGTGATGATGTAGGGCGCAATATAATAATAATAATAATTATAATTATTATTATATATATATATATATATTTATATATATATCATATTAATATCATATATATTATTATATAATATATATATATAATATATATAATATTAATATAATTAAATAATATATATATATATATATAATATATTATTAATATTAATATATATAGTATACTATATATTAATATATATTAATATATATATATATATAATATATTAATATATATATTATAATACCGAGATAAATATTTTTGCTCCGGTCTCCGGCTCCGGCTCCGGCTTAAACTCAAAAAAATTTATGAATAATAAATTTACTGTGGTACTTACTCGAGTATTATCACGCGCGCGTCCGCACTTTGAAATTAAACCGCTCCCGGTTCCGGTCCCGACTTCAGTTCTTATCGTGTTATATGTTGTGTTGTGTTTCCATTTAAACACATGATTATCATTGTTGAATGTTCTTCGTTAGCTAAGAGATTGTGTTGGTGTATTGGTGTGGGTAATTAGTAAATAAGATTGATGTTAGCGCATA
>JABUQX010093401.1:0-20000 GCA_015478945.1 Trachelipus rathkii | reverse complement strand
AAAAATAAAAAAATAAAAAAAATTTATTGTTAATAATTATAGAATATTGTTAGAAGCAACAAATATTATTGTATTATTGAGTACTCGTGTAAAAAAATAGACTTTCATAAATTTGCTTTTTTTAACTAAAGAATACCCCAAAGGTGATTTACCGCACTGATGCAGGAGTCGGGGTCGCTCGCTTCCGGGACTACGGGTAGACTAATTCCCCCCCTCCGGGAGGGTCTCCGGAAACCCCCGCTCTTTGGTATTTGGGTGTCCCACGGGGGTCCTCCGCCCCTCCCTACGGGGTAGGAAAACGTTCCCCCCCTGTGTTCCGCGCTCGAGCCCCTCTAAATTGCCGTGTAAGACCTTTACAAATAATATATATATATACTATGTCCCAGCACCCGCCAAAAAAAAATAGGCAATTTTTTAGTATTAATTTTTTTTTAATTTTTTCTTTTTTACATTTTCCGAACCAAAATTTTACAAGGATTCCAAAAATGTATTTCATTTCACTGTAGCTTTTGTAGTTTTCGAGATATGATTTTTTTTTTTTTTTTTTTTTTTTTTTTTTTTTTTTTTTTTTTTTACAGTTTCCTCGGTTAAAATTTTGCAGGATATCCAGGCAAATGTATTCCTTTCCCGGTAGCTGTTGTAGTTTTTGAGATATGGATTGTGGCTCTTCTAGAGGCTGGTCGACTTTCCTTAATTCTGTAAGGTTGCTATTTCCCGTGCTTGCCGAATTCAGCACGTTCTTACGAAAATATGTAAACATTCAAGATGGTGGCATGGTAGGTCAGTTTGAATTGATGAATGTTTCATTCAATAAAATTAGCTTTAAATTTAATTTTCTTCCAAATCGATACACTCCGTCACAATAGTTGATCAGTTATTTGTAATATAAACCATCTGCTATTTTTTATTTTTGTTTACTCCAAAACCACGTGCTCCATCACAGCAGCTTATTCCAATTGTTTATAAACAAAAGTGATTTTTATGAGAAATCGCGTTCGTTTATGCACGAATTCGTGTTAAAACTGGGTAAGCACTTCCTATCGAGCTTAAGCACATATTACAAAAACGAAAACGGTCTAAATTGAGTTCCTGCTGGCATATTATGACTCATAATTTGACAAATTATAAGTCATGCTCTTTTTGGACTTCTTTATGAAAAGTTGTGACGGCACGATTATTTTTAACAATAACGTCATAAATTTCCATGATCCCCCTAGAGTAAGCTAGCCTGGAATAGGCTAGATTATATCAGTAAATGTTGACTCTAGAATTTTTTTTTCATCTCATGAAAAATATTTAAATAGAACTTCAAATAATGCCTTGTTATTTGTTAAGTGCTCCATCAATCGCATAAAAATTCTTATAATAGAACTTCAAATAATGCCTTGTGATTGGCTAAAGTGCTCCACCGCCGATCAATGATAAAAATAATTAATTGATCACAGATAATTATTATATTAATACGCTATGATACTGTCATCAATCATAATTATTTTGTTTATAAAATGAAGAAACATTTTTGGTGATTTGGGAGATGTGGCCTACAGACTCATTTTAAACCTTTTTTTTGAGTGATTATACCAAATTTTGATGTGGCAAAAATATATTTTGAAAATTTTTTTTCCATTTTATGATTAAATGAAACTAATTTGATGTACAATTGCGCAACAAAAATATTATATTTTTTATGTTTATAAACCTCGAGTAATTATTATAAATATATATATAATATATATATATATTATATATATATATATTATAGTATATATATATATAATTAATATATATATATATATAATATATAATATATATATATATATAATATAATATATATATATGATATATATATATAGAGCTCCATGTCGATTATCCTCTCTGCAGTTAAGCTCAGCTATTTTTTAAAAATTACGTAGTCAATAAAAATTGTTAAAAGCTCTCTTGTGACACAACGTATTTTTTTTGTTTATCACAAAATGAAAGTTAAAAGTAGATGAACAATTGATTTTGAGAAATTTTCAGTTTTTTTTATTTTTTGGAAAATAAAACAGAAAAAAAAGAAGAATTTAAATAAATTGTAGGCAACTTTTGCGGAGTAGTCGTAGGCTTGGAGACGTATGCCGTCATTGGCGTTCATTATTATATATAATATATATATATATATATTAATATAATATAACATATATATATAATATATATATATATATATTATATATAATATTATATATATTTATATATATATAAGTGAGTGAGTGAAGTATATTAATATAATATATATATATATATATATATATATAATATTATAATATATATATAATAATTATAATATATATAATATATATATATATATAATATATATATGATAATATTATATATATATATAATATATCTATACAAAACCGGCGCGCGGCGGCGGCGGCTGGCAGGTCCGGGTTTTTTTAAACGAAACGAAGTTGCCAGAACTTGGCGGCAAACTAACGAAATTGGATAGCCCAAAATGTTGACGCTCATACTAAAAAACACTTCATGAACCACACATGAATTATTGAAAAGTAATCCAGAGTAACTAAGGAAAGTACAAGGAAATATGGAAGAGTACCAGAAAGTAACTCAAGAACTACGTGAACGATGCAAAGTATCCAAAAGAAACGTAGCTAAGGTGCTAAAAAGTAACTCAGGAAAGTACGTGAGAATCTAGGATCCAGTTGAGATTTAGGCTCTCAAACATACCCCAAAAATCATAAAAAAAATACCGTAGGTGCCAGATTTACGAGTAAAAACTAATGAAATGCAGGAAAAAATGCTTAAAAAAGTTTCAAAAAGTTCAGAAAGAGCGATACTAGAAAGTCGCTGGAAAATGCCAAAAATGATATATATAATATATATACTATATATAATATATATATATTATATATTATATATATATATATATATATATATATATATATATATATATATATATATATATAATATATATTATATAATATATTATTATATTATATATATATATATATATAATATAATCGTATCAAAAACACACTATTTATTATGTGCAATTTTGCCCGATGGTGAGTAGTATACACGACTAGTGTGTTTCTAATTCATTTTAACAAAGAAATAATTTCTATCAATTTGTTTGTACATTTCATATCCTTTAGTTTCCATATAGATCTTAAGATAGTCTTTTCCTTCTGGAATCAAATCATTTTCAATAAGGATGGTCTTGATGGTCACATCGTCCCAAGGAATTGTTTCTAGTATCTGGAAAAGTGAAGTTCATGTTTTAGGGATTTGGATACAGTATAATAGTTTTAGTATTTTTTATTGTTTTAAGAATTTATAATAACACTTAAATAGAAATTGCAAAGTTTTGGATTAAATGAAAAAAAAATTATTTCCATCTTAATTTTTTGCTAGTGAATATTCTTATGCTATAAAAACAAATTAATTATTTAAATTTTGTGTTGATGTAAATTGAATATAGAATATTTTAAATTAATATTTAATTTGTTATGTATAGTACATTAGAATTGCTATTTATGAATAGATTATTTTCAAATACTTGAAAATACATTTTTATAAATCTGGTATCCAGAGCGGTGTATCAAATGTGATATCTAAATTTTTGAATACTTTCTATAAATCTCTACATTTTTGAATACTATCTATAAATCTCTAAATTTTTTAAATACTTTTAATATATCTCTTAATTTTTTAGTACTTTCAATAAATCTTTAAATTTTTAGTACTCTATAAATCTCTAAATTTTTTAGTACTTTCTATAAATCTCCAAATTTTTTAATACTTTCTATAAATCAATAAATTTTTGAGTACTTTCTAAAAATCTCTAAATTTTTGAATACTTTCTATAAATCTCTACATTTCTGAGTACTTTCCAATAAATCTAAATTTTTGAGTACTTTCAATAAATCTCCAAATCTTTGAGTACTTTCTATAAATCTCTAAATATTTGAACACATTCCATAAATCTAAATTTTTAAGTACTTTCTATTAATCTCTGAAATTTTTGAGTACTTTCTAAAATATTTTTTTTGAAAGGTAACTAATGATCATAAATGTCTTATATTTCATCTAATTGCAATAATATTTAATAATATATCTATGATTTGCCTTAAATTTTATATAATAAATAATAATGAGCACTTGCAATACAAAAATGATAACGAATATTTAATTTACGATTCTTAATTAAATTTTCCTGTGACATTCAATGATAAATACAATACAATGATAGATACAATCACATAAATAATTATTTTTTAGAAACTTATTATTTATCATTGCTAAAAACAATTCGTACCTCTTCATACAATGATAAAGTAAGAGGTATATAAGCAATAATGAAAATTAGTTGTATTATTATTATTATTATTATTATTATTATTATTATTATTATTATTATTATTATTATTATTATTATTATTATTATTATTATTATTATTTATTTATATTATTATTATTATTATTATTATTATTATTATTATTATTATTATTATTATTATTATTATTATTATTATTATTATATTATATTATTAATATTATTATTATTATTATTTTTATTATTTTTATTATTTTTATTATTTTTATTATTTTTATTTTTTTATTATTATTATTATTATTATTATTATTATTATTATTATATTATTATTATTATTATTATTATTATTATTATTATTATTATTATTATTATTATTATTATTATTAAATTATTATTATTTATTATTATTATTATTATTATTATTATTATTATTTTTATTATTTTTATTATTTTTATTATTTTTATTATTTTTATTATTTTTATTATTTTTATTATTATTATTATTATTATTATTATATTATATATTTATATTATGATTATTATTATTATTATTATTATTTTATTATTATATTATTATTATTATTATTAGATATTATTATTATTATTATTATTATTATTATCGACGTTGGTGAGGTCATTAGAAATAGTTTTACAACTTTGTTTGTGTACTCTTGCTGCCAATTAAAATAATTTGTAATGAATATGACTGGCAATAAATTTTCTTAGCACTGTTGCCGGTAATTATAGATTAGGGTTTCCGACGCACCAAGTGCGTGCGTGTGTGCTCTTGCGGTGCGTACAATTTCAGGTCCCGATGCGGTGCGGTGCATGCGGGTGCGGTGCGGCGCGGCGCGGGGGGTGCAGTGCCGTGCGGTGCGTGCGTGCGGATGGCGGGGCGGTGCGTGCGGGCGGTGCTATGTGCGTGCGTGATGCGCTTATTCGCGGTGCGCAAAATTCGGGGGCTGCTAGGCCAACCTACTATGGATGTATTAGTTAGCATTGGAAGTTAAGAAAGTTAAAAAGAATAGTAATAATTGCAGGAGTAGTGTTGGAAAGATTAGGGTTTGTTTTTACTATACTTTTTTACTATACTCTACCCTTAGGTACTGTATTACTTCAGAAAATCTCCCATATTGCATTTAGTAGATGCGAATAGAGATCATCTCTAGCCGTCTAACTGTTGTATATTATTACAAAAGACATTATTCCTCTGAACTCTTTAATTATA
Source organism: Trachelipus rathkii (assembly GCA_015478945.1). Taxonomy (NCBI): domain Eukaryota; kingdom Metazoa; phylum Arthropoda; class Malacostraca; order Isopoda; family Trachelipodidae; genus Trachelipus; species Trachelipus rathkii. Next base: position 14,436 of record JABUQX010093401.1, on the reverse strand, counting down.
TCTCCTTCGAAGATAGCCCGTACTACTTGTCTATTTACAAAGTCTTATCCTTTTTCTGTCTAATTCTCTTAACCCAGTGATCCCAGTGACCCCAGTGACCCCAGTGACCCCAGATTTAATTTGCTTTGCTTATTTTTTTCTGTTCTCTATTTGTAAAATATGAAACCCACTTCAATCTTTTATTTCCTCCAATTTCTTTTAAATAGCATCTCCAACTTCTTTTGAATAGCATCCTCAACTTCTTTTGAATAGCATCACCAACTTCTTTTGAATAGCATCTCCAACTTCTTTTGAATAGCAGTTTTCATGACATTTGGATTATATCCTTTCTTCCCACAACTTTGGTAGTTTATATATGGTTAATAATTAAACTTTATTATTATGCATTAATCTAGGGAACCTTACAAACTATTTGGGTCTAACAAGTAAACGTAAGACCAGTTTGAATAATGCCTCTGATTATTATTATATTATTATTATTATTATGTATTATTATATTATTATTATTGATTCATTGATTATATTATATTATTATTCATTATTATTATTAATTAGTATTATTATATTTATTATTATTATTATTATTATTTTAATGCAATTTTTGATTAAGGTGAGCTACGTATGGTTTTGGTGAATCCCTGACAAAAGGTTTCACGCCAGTCTAGGCTAGGCAGCAAGAGTAATTCAGAAGACTGTTTTAAAAACTCAAATAAAGCTACGCGATTATAAGTGACTACAGTAATGAAGAGGTGGAAAAATGACATCTTACAATTAAATGATCAAGTGATTAGACCTCTCCAACTTCTTTCGAAAAGCATCTCCAACTTCTTTTGAATAGCATCTCCAATTTCTATCAAATAGCATCTCCAACTTCTTTTGAATAGCATCTCCAACTTCTTTCGAAAAGCATCTTCACCTTCTTTTGAATAGCATCTCTAATTTCTATTAAATAGCATCTCCAACTTCTTTCGAAAAGCATCTCCAACTTCTATTGAATAGCATCTCCAATTTCTATTAAATAGCATCTCCAACTTCTTTTGAAAAGCATCTCCAACTTCTTTTGAATAGCATCTCCAACTTCTTTTGAATAGCATCTCCAACTTCTTTCAAAAAGCATCTCCAACTTCTTTTGAATAGCATCTCCAATTTCTATTAAATATTATCTCCAGATTCTTTTAAATGACATCTCCAACTTCTTTCGAAAAGCATCTCCAACTTCTTTTGAATAGCATCTCCAATTTCTATCAAATAGCATCTCCAACTTCTTTTGAATAGCATCTACAACTTCTTTTGAAAAGCATCTCCAACTTCTTTTGAATAGCATCTCTAATTTCTATTAAATAGCATCACCAACTTCTTTTGAAAAACATCTCCAACTTCTTTTGAATAGCATCTCCAACTTCTTTAGAATAGCATATCCAACTTCTTTCGAAAAGCATCTCCAACTTCTTTTGAATAACATCTCCAATTTCTATTAAATAGCATCTCCAACTTCTTTTGAATGGCATCTCCAACTTCTTTCGAAAATCATCATCTCCAATTTCTATTAAATATCGTCTCCAAAATCTTTTGAAAAGCATCTCCAACTTCTTCTGAATAGCATCTCCAACTTTATTTGAAAAGTATCTCCAACTTCTTATGAATAACATCTCCAATTTCTATTAAATAGCATTTCCAACTTCGTTTGAATAGCATCTCCAATTTCTATTAAATAGCATCAACTTCTTTTGAATAGCATCTCCAACTTCTTTCAAAAAGCATCTCCAACTTCTTTAGAATAGCATCTCCAATTTCTATTAAGTAGCATCTCCAACTTCTTTTGAAAAGCATCTCCAATTTCTTTTGAATAGCATCTCCAATTTCTTTTGAAAAGCATCTCCAACTTCTTTTGAAAAGCATCTCCAACTTCTTTTCAATAGCATCACCAACTTCTTTTGAATAGCATCTCCAATTTCTGTTAAATAGTATCTCCAACTTCTTTTGAATTGCATCTCCGACTTCTTTCGAAAAGCATCTCCAACTTCTTTTGAATAGCATCTCCAATTTCTATTAAATAGCATCTCCAACTTCTTTGGAAAAGCATCTCCAACTTCTTTTGAATAGCATCTCCAATTTCTATTAAATAGCATCACCAACTTCTTTTGAAAAGCATCTCCAACTTCTTTTGAATAGCATCTCCAACTTCTTTTGAATAGCATATCCAACTTCTTTCGAAAAGCATCTCTAACTTCTTTTGAATAGCATCTCCAATTTCTATTAAATAGCATCTCCAACTTCTTTTGAATAGCATCTCCAACTTCTTTCGAAAATCATCTCCAACTTCTTTTAAATATCATCTCCAATTTCTATTAAATAGCGTCTCCAACTTATTTTGAAAAGCATCTCCAATTTCTTTTGAATAGCATCTCAAATTTCTTTTGAAAAGCATCTCCAACTTCTTTTGAAAAGCATCTCCAACTTCTTTTCAATAGCATCTCCAACTTCTTTCAAAAAGCATTTTCAACTTCTTTTGAATAGCATTTCCAACTTCTTTCGAAAAGAATCTCCAACTTCTTTTGAATAGCATCTCCAATTTCTATTCAATAGTATCTCCAACCTCTTTTGAATAGCATTTCCAGGTTCTTTCGGAAAGCATCTCCAACTTCTTTTAAATAGCATCTCCAATTTCTATTAAATAGCATCTCTAACTTCTTTTGAATAGCATTTCCAATTTCGATTAAATAGCATCTCTAACTTCTTTTGAATAGCATCTTCAACTTCTTTCGAAAAGCATCTCCAACTTCTTTTGAATAGCATCTTCAATTTCTATTAAATAGCATCTCCAAATTCTTTTGAAAAACATCTCCAACTTCTTTTGAATAGCATCTCCAACTTCTTTTGAATAGCATCTCCTATTTCTATTAAATAGCACATCCAACTTTTTTTGAATAACATCTCCAACTTGTTCGAAAAGCATTTCCAACTTGTTTTGAATAGCATCTCCAATTTCTATTAAATAGCATCTCCAATTTCTTTTACAAAGTATCTCCAACTTCTTTTGAATAGCATCTCTAACTTCTTTTGAATAGCATCTCCAACTTCTTTCGAAAAGCATCTCCAACTTCTTTTGAATAGCATCCCCAACTTCTTTTGAAAAGCGTCTCCAACTTCTTTTGAATAGCATCTCCAATTTCTTTTAAGTAGCATCTCCAACTTCTTTTGAATAGCATGTCCAACTTCTTTTGAAAAGCATCTCCAACTTCTTTTGAATGGCATCTTAAATTTCTATTAAATAGCTTCTCCAACTTCTTTTGAATAGCATCTCCAACTTCTTCGAAAACATCTTCAACTTGTTTTGAGTATCATCTCCAATTTCTATTAAATAGCATCTCCAGCTTCTTTTAAAAAACATCTCCAACTTCTTTTGAATAGCATCTCCAACTTCTTTTGAAAGCATCTCCAACTTCTATCGAAAAGCATCTCCAACTTCTTTTGAATAGCATCTCTAATTTCTATTAAATAGCATCTCCAACCTCTTTCGAAAAGCATCTCCAACCTCTTTTGAATAACATCTTCAATTTCTATTAAATAGCATCTCCAACTTCTTTTGAATAGCATCTATAATTTCTATTAAATAGCATCTCCAACTTCTTTTGAGTAGCATCTCCAATTTCTATTAAATAGCATCTCCAACTTCTTTTGAATAGCATTTCCAACTTCTATTAAATAGTATCTTCAATTTCTTTTGAATAGCATCTCCTGTGAACCTCTCTGTGTTATCTTATTAAAAGTTTACAGTGCAAGATTACACATTGTAGCTATATTACTAGAGATAAGCAATGGATCGGGTTTTCAATTTGATACGTGTTTGTATAACCATTTTCTTTCCAGATTCTTTAAAGTCTCTAGAAAAGTCGTCGTATTTTTTAACCTTATCTCAAATGAAACATTTTGCCATTTACGAATACGTATCAGAGCGCATATCGTTCAGTGTTTGATAGACCGTATGCTATATATATTATATTATATATATATCTATATATATCGTCTAGGATATGTTGCAGCACATTTCCTATGCTTCCTAGATTTTATGTTCGCTTTATCCCCGGGTTGATGGATCGTAGTTCCTTCTTCCTACCATCCCGATCTATTGCCTGAGTTGTACTAACCCATAGCCTCACATTTGTTATTATATGTTTTTTAATTCTCGCTTTATTCGCTTCCCTCCCTTCCTCTTTAATGTTCCTTGCAGTTTCGTCATTAACTTTTTTCACATGCCCGTTGTACTGAGGTGCGTATCTATTATTAAGTGCCTGTGTATGTGTGGAGATAATACCCCTATACATAGTGTATACGTAGAGTGCGTAGTGCTGTCGCGATTGACCGTGATCTTGCCCATTCATGCGACTTGGAGTGACGTTGCACATCACGCACCACAATTGATTAGGTGCGTGGTAATAGCTATAGACGGTGCGGTAGCGTGACCACCATTTCGGAGTTGCTTCGGATACTCGTAAATCTAACTCCTTCGCCCCGCATACGCTAACTAGTACACCAAACAGAGAGGATTTTGTGCATTACTATGTCTTATAATTATATTACTGAGTGTGGACACTCACTTGTCGAGTGAGTATAAGAGGAACTCTTCACTTTTGACACATTATAATTATGAGAGACAGTTACAGTCAATTATTGACAAATTTAGTGATAACACACGTTTTTCCCCTTTTTCACCAAACCCGAGAGCCCCCTAAAATCATCTAACAGTTACTATACACTACATTCGTATTAAGTTGAAATATATAGAGTATGAATGATTTTCGGCAGCATCGTTTATAACTTTTAATTGATTTATATAATATGCTTTCTTCTTGGCTTCATAGGAGTCTACATTGACTCTAAACACAATCCATATCCCTTTCACTCTCTTCAGCTATAACACGTTACACTTTGTTTATATACATCTAGTTTCATTAAGTTCACGGTTTGACTTATCACCTAATTTACTTATCAGGACTTATATACAATCTGAAGAATCGCTGTTCCTTCATCTTGTTGATAAAATCAATACTTCCAATAAATTCCTTTCCCTAATTTTACTGTTCGTTTTCTGCTATAGATAATGGGGTGTGTGATGATGTTACTTCATTTGCTTAGGCTTAGGATCACAATGTCAACACTATTCTTTTATTATCGTTTCACGTTTACTACAACTTTTTGGACATTACTGCTTTCGTATGTCCTTTCCTATTATGTGGCATTCGTGCAGTTCACCAACACCTGTGTATATCAATATACTTTATCTGATCGATGCTATTAAAGGTAAATGATGTTTCTCCATTCTTTAAATTTACACAAATGATTCCCCAATTTTGATTTCCAACTCTGCAAATATCATTATATATTCTAAAATATTTCGAACTCGTGTACTATCCACGTCTTCTCGCTTTCTTTAAAACCCTTACATTATCCCTTAATCTTTCCATTCTCTGCCGTATATTTTTGTACACTAATTTTCCCAGATAAGCCTTTCAACCTCATATCCACCTTTTATTCCTTATATACTTCTTGTTATTATTCTAATGAACTCGATACTTTCTCTTTCTTAATAACCTCCTTGCTGTATATATATCTCTTTCGACAAGTTGACGTCACTCTATACCTTTTCTGGGTAACTATTCTCTTTCAGATTAATTCATCTATTTATTTTCACGGAAATTCAATATCTCTTTCGTATTTCTATAATTAACTATTAAGACTTGATTGCGCTCTTGACAATTCTATAATCTCCCTTTCTAGACTTAAGATTTGGAAGTAAGTTTACTTTTAAAAATATGTTGTTATTTCCCACGTAATAATCTAACTCATGTTCGTCATGCACATTAATTAAGTTACCTAGGTCCTAGATGGTCTATCTTGATTGCGTTTTGAACACGTTTTCTATATATCACTATTACTATATTTTACTCCTTTTCCTTACTTTTGACTTCACCTTAAGTATTATTATTAACTCTCTGAGTTATGAGCCAGTTAGGTATATACTACCCTTCTATACCCATAATATTAGCCTATATTAAATTTACACTAAACATTTGACAGAGTCATCTATATGATTAGAATAGCATTTGCCTAATGCTTATTACTTACAATACTGATTTTAAATCGTTATGAGAGAGGCTACTGGTTACTACTATATATGCATTTCAAATTGTCTAACTATAACTTATATAATAATATAACTTACTATATAATCAGTACTATAGATATTTCACCGCACACACAGGAGAACTTATAAGTTAAGCCTCTTACATATATCTTATCGAGAAACTCATTCAAATAATATCACAGTATACATACCTTCCGTATATCGTTTATGAAACTTTACTACATTAGTTAGGATCTACACATAGTATATTATTTATTGAACAACTATGCAAGGTATTTCCTATAAAGCTAAATCTGTACTTCATGTTAAAGCTTATTGGATATATGTACTGTACTTCGTATCTTGAATGAGCAAATGATTCATAGCCTAGGGTTACTTGTGCTTGTGCTACTTTGAACAATTGCTAGCTAGTACTTTGTACTTTTACTTGTACTTGACAAAATGGAGGGGGCTTGAACCCAAGCCTGATTATATATACTGCTATATCTGAGTATAGTTTTTAATACGCCTACCACCTAGCACTTTACACTATCTATATATACTTAAATACTACAAAAATTTTTAGCTTCATGCTTTATTTTAAATGATATTGAGTATTATAATTAAGTGATACTATGTACTATTAGTATATCCTGAATAGTGTGGGACGCACTCAATCTGGTTCACGTCAGGGTCTATCGGGCCAATCGCAAAAATCGTGTCAGCATGTTTTTCAAATCGCATCGCATGTGCTGCTCCATCTTTTTGCCGATATTTTGCGATTTTAATTGACAAACACAATATGTCGAAAGACTAGATTTTGGACTTCAATATATGTGAAAACTTAACAATTAATATATACTTATATTACTATTTCATTACTACATTATAAGAGATTAATTATTAATATAGCATATATATAAGTAAAGATATATATATAGTTATTTTTATTTTATATCCATTATATATATATATAGGTTCATTATGGATGAGAATATATAGGTAAAAATTATATCAATTTATTATTATATTATATCATATTGGATATATTATATATACTTATTAATATATAGGCCTAGTATTGCTTACGAGGTAGTATCTTTATATATACCTATATAAGTGAGTATAACTATATATATATATAGTATAATCTTTTTTATATATATATATGTTATAGTATATATATATATTATTTATATTAGGCGTCACATCCTTCGGTATTTCCTTTTAAATACGTACAATGTTTTATTATATATAATATATACCCATTCAGCAATGGTATTGACATTTTTCCAGTGCTAATGTTTCCGTGTTTCGAGGCCCGGTTGTCATCGCCCATTTGTCCTAGGTCCCTCTGTTCATATCATTAAGTCCTGATAGATGATCTCTTTTAGGCCTCATTGTCGACAAATTTGCGCTGATCGCACTTGGCACTCGCATCCTTGTGAAGACAGCAATTTCCCGTTCTCAAAGTCACTTCACCCATGCATTGCAAATTGGTCAACATGGCATCAAATTTATACCGATAAATGTAAATTTACATTTTGGGCAGTAGGAATGAAATATGATTACAAATAGCATGACACAATTATAAGTTGTCAGTGAGGAAAGGATCTAGGAGCACCTTATATTTATGGAGTGTCTGGCGTTTATTAACAGCTACATTCGACACATCACTAGTAGCAACATTCTTGGAGTGGGATACAATTTATATATAGCACATATTAATAATAATTTCATCACTAGAGAGCTAGAACACCCATCGACATTAAATATATAACAAACATCTTACATAATACGACATCTCTCTACTAACACTATATATATCCTATGGTGTGGGGGAGAAACACACTTCGCCTGGGGAAAGCGCAGTTCGTGCGTCAACGTAGTCATGGTACAGGAGATGATCTCGGTGGTAGTACTGGGTTTGGGTCAGAAAGACAGAACCAATTATGATATGATATATTTCCAAATGCCAGAGAGCTATATAAGTCTATATGCTCAGACGATAGGAGGTCGTATGCACAGCAAGCGGCGACTTTCTAGAAACTAGGAGCTCACGAATGAATGTATGTAATGGTAGTGGATAAATATATACCAGTATGGATGAGAATGAAACTATACAGAGCGTATAGGAGAACGAGAAAAAGTGATTGCGAATATGCAATTTAGAAAAGGCAAAATCCTCTGATTCCTGATACGCAGATTGAACGTGACAACAAACCGATGGAAAGGGAAGCATTTTGTTTGGTTGCATGAGCAGGTAGGTTTGGTGATGAGAAGATTTGTTTGGTTGTTGTTGTACTGAAAATGATACCTGAGGAGGTGGACTGATCAGATTTTCAAATTTCCCAACCTAAAATGCAAAGCTGAGGATGACACGACCCTGTTGGATGGAGAGTGTGTGAGCTGACTGTGTCAAGACGTCAGATTTTACTCGAGTGTGAGTAGCTCTTATAGAAAATAGCTAAGAATAAGTTAAAAATAATAAGTTGAATAGTAAGCCTATGGTCACTCGTACTATGCTGGCTCTGCGACATATTTCGCATCCTGATCTGTGTGACATGTATGACTGTTGAGTTGCGATTCTTCTGAGATAGATCTTAATTGATGTTTTTGGATGGGGTGAGTAGTGCAGGATCCAGTTGAGTAATAGCCAATATCCTGGCTATCGTCTGACACTTTGGTATTTTGTGCTTAACGATGTTTTTCATCCCGACATTCCTCGGATAAGTAGATATTCTCGAAGCTAGAGCACCAGAGCCCACTTATTCCAAGGGAGGGGGTGTTGCACACCTCCTCCAGTGTACTATTCAAATTCAGATCTTGAGAGCCTGTGTCAAATCTACGGAGAGGTATGAGCCACTACGATGTCGCAGAGCATTTAGAAGTGAGTGCGTGAGATAAAATCATACTAGTAGCAGGGAGCATGCTTTGCGAGAACGTAGGTGATTAAAGAGCCTGATTTCCACTCATGTAATACAGAGGTGGCGGGAAAGAAGGACACACCAAAAGCCGTAAGTATGCTCATGGAGTTACCATAGTCAACACCATGAGAGTAGCACACATATGTCGTAAGGTATTAGTCATGCATCTCTTCTGTGCCTACGCGCTCGAGGGCGCATTAGTATCTGATATGGTTAGGGGTACGCAAACATGAGATATGCTCTCTCGTATGACACTTGCGCAGCGCAGTGCTATCAGATACTCCGAGTATAAAACCGACCTTAACACAACAGTTTTACTCATAGACCGTTTGACTCTTTGGTATCTATCGCCATTATCTGTCATTAAAGGGTACGACAATAGTAGCTCTCTCACTTTCCGAATGAGAGCGTAAGACCGCAACAGATGGCGGTATGTAGACCTAGTTACTTATTTTCACGCGCACGAATCGCAACTCGTGTATGAATATTGAATAAAGTCTCCAGCCATATTCCTCACCAACGATACTACCCAGTTTCACTTTGAGGCACAGTGAACCTCAGCAACCCGCTTTGGGCCCACATGGCCGCTGTCCAAGACATCTTTTTTGTGTTAATGTGTGTAACTGCCCAGATGTTTTACTTTTATTGAATGTGTCACAGGAAGAAAGACGAGAGAACGTCGAAAGAGTTAAGGAAAGTTTTAGAATGCTTTTTAGAGAAGGAGATTTGCAGAAGTTGGTGCTTTTAATAGTAATCTTCCCCTTCTGAATTTTCCTCACAAGGTTCCATTACGTAATCCCCATTCCGTGAAATTCTACTCTCATATTAGCGAGCAATTGAACCATTGGAGCAGATTACGACGTATAGAGGCCTAATCCTAGCCATTATGTCAATATAGAGAAGCAGACACTTCTGGCATTTTGAGTCTGAATAATTGAACGGGTCATATTCATCGCTCCCAATTTGAGTGGATTATAAGTAAGATGTGCAGGTGAGGAAGATCCTTCATTAATTCGAATTAAGAGCGTATAATAAAATATTCGAGATAAGAACACCTTGAACTCCTGAGGAACATCACTATTGGTATAACAGAATAATAAGAAGAAGAAGTCGCCCCATCCCAATCAACAACAGCCGATATTAGAGATTTGTAAAGATTATCCTAGACATAATTAGCCAAAGTATGAAAGAAGGAAACCCAAAGAGGCTTGGAGACACGTGACGTGCGTGCAAACCTTCCTTCTTCCCGGTGCCAAATTTCTTGGAACTATGTCCACCATCGCCACCACGCAAGTCTCCCGTAGTTCCTAAGAGCTGAAAACCATTTAAATCAGCTCTAGCTATATGTAAAGTACTGATCTTCGCTCAGAAGAACCTCGGAGTGCTGAAGAGTACTGGCCTTATCCGTGGAAACGAATGGAAATGAGTTTTCACCATTAATTAAGAAGTCCAGAGTTGAGACAGTTCCCCCTGGTTTTCAATAGATCTTACGATACGAAGACGAACGTTGAGAGCTATGCCACCCGATTAGTTTAGAAGGACTCAGAGGCCGCTTCCAATTTTTTCGAATAGCCCTTGACATGTGCGAGTCCAAACACTGAGGGAAAGTGCTAGTTTGAGACCATAGGGAGCCATCAGTTGTATACGAAGGGGCTGGGCATTGCACGGTAACACACTCCCTCAAAACCCTTGGGACTAATTGCCATCATGGGCCACCCCGTCTTCCTAATCCTCATAGATTTTCCAGCCGCTTTATTGCACTCGATCAAAATGTACATCACAGGCAAAAGACATAAGGACACTTTCCTGAGAGAGAAGGAGGAGGAAAGAAAATGGCCTAGAATCTGTCTAGGGTTGAAGTTTATTGGTATAAATAGGTAGGTCTCGAAGAGATTTGCCCTTTTCAAATTTAGATTAACGACACGAACCATCAAAAGAATAGGGAGATTTACAGACAGTTGCTAGAGACCATTTTTTTTGGCAAGAGCCAGAAATGATTTCGCTTCCATGTAGGAGAAGCTCAACCGGAAAGTTAGCTGCCACTTTTTTGAATGAAAGTCCCGCTGTTGCTCCGTCGGAAAGAGTACCCTGACGATTTCCTTAGCTGAATGTAAAATTTGGCGAGAGTGAATGGACAGAACGAGATTTTTCTTCCCAACCCCCCGATACCGCACTGTCCTCTACCTGACATTGTCAGAGAATAACAACGTATCCCAAACCATTGGTTTATGAGGAGAGAAAGATTTAGTTGAAAGAGGAATGAACTTCCTGCTAGTGCCATCAACGATACAGCTCCCTCCTTATCTTTTAAAAATATTTTAATCAGCCATTCAATACTTCCTAACTGAGGTAGCCAATTGCTATCATCTGCAAACTGGGAAACCTTTACATGTAAGTCCCTGGTCTAAATAATTTATACATATTATCGATCTTTCACCAATTTACAAACTTTTATGTGGTTTCGAATCATTTCGTTACGCTGACCACAAACACTGGTCTCCTCATTTCCCATTAATAAATACTTTCCTTTTCATTGATGTAATTACTTTATTTATTATATTATTGATTATTATTTATTATTATTCTTAATTCTTATTATTATTATTATTATATTATTATTATTATTATTATTATTATATTATTATTATTATTTATTTTATTTATATTATTATTTTTATTTTTATTTTATTATTTATATTATTATTATTATTATTATAATTATTAATTTATTTATTAATATTATATATTATTATTATTATTACTATTATTATATTTTATAGAATATTATTTTTATTATTATAACTATTATTATTTATTAATTATATTATATTATTATTATCTATTATTATTATATATTATTCTGATTATTATTATTATTTATATTATTATTATTATGTATTTATTATTATTATTAGAAAATTAAAGAACTTAAGGATTCTCAAAATCCTTAACTTCGCTTTAATACAATTTCGTGAGGTTGATAAACCCCGACCTTACCCCCTCTGGTCTATCAGCCCTTAATAAATAATATACTAATTAACTATATATAAACCTTTACTTATCGTATATATAATATAATATCTTTCTATAATAATATTATTATATATATTATTATATATATTTATTATTATATTATAGTATATTATAGCGAGAGAGAAGATGAGAAAAAAAAAAATTTTAAATATATTTTTTTCAAATAATTCGTCATCGTCATTAAGTCATCGCATCGTCCATGCGTCAATTGCTATAACAGTCAAAATCGTCATCGTCATCGGCAAAACTCGGCATATTACCGCGATATCATCTAATATAATTATTATAGTTATAATATAATATTTAATCATATATATATATAATATATATAATATATATACCTATTAATATACTTATTATACTATATTATTATATTATATATATCTATTTAATATTAATATTATATATTATATATATATATATATATATACTTATTACTATAATATTATATATACTTTATATTATATATATATGATATATATATTATATATATACTATATATATATTTATATATATATATATAATATATATATTATAATATGGGCGTAGGCAGGAATTCATTTAGGGGGCAAAGGTTCGAGTGATTTCTATATATATATATATATATATATATATATATAGATTATATATATATATATATACCTATATATATATGTTACCATTATTATATATATATATCAATAAAATATATATCTAATATATATATATACTAATATATCTATATATATATATATATAATATACATATAATATATATTATATAACTTATATATATATATATATATATATATATATATATTATATATATAGTATATATATATATATATTATATATATATAAATTTATATAATATATATATAATTATATATATTAATACTATATATATAATACTATATACTATACTATATATATATATATATATAATATATATATATATATATATTATATATATATATATATATAAATATATATATATATTATATATATATATAATATATATATATTATAATATATATATATATAATACTATATAATATTATAGTAATATATATATTATTATATATATATATATAGATATATTAATATATTATACGTATATATATATACTATATATGATTATATAATAAATGTGATGTTACAAATGCTGAATATTTTTTTTGATTTTCTGCATTGTTTTTTAATGTGTTGTCTGCAGCTGCATATTCAACGGGTACGATTTCCTTGATTGGATGTTTCAAGCAGCTTGGCACCGCCAAAGCATCGACATAACTGAAATGTTCTAGCGGAGAATAAGTGTCAGAAGAATTCAGTAGTAAATAAGCACAAAATGCTAGTTTGACTTTAAGCGCAATAATTTAAACGAAAAACTACGCATTAACTACTCTTAGAAGAAAATAATATAATACTTATTCAATTAGTAATCTACTACTTCATTACCTATCGAATTGATGTATTTTCAAGTTTTTCCTACTACAGAACCCTTTAAACGACATCTGGCAAACATATAAGGTCAGTTCCTTTATTTTCACCAACGATTTAATTAGGGTGGGGCAAGTGCCCCCCCCTGCACCCCCCTGCCTACGCCCATGTATATTATATATAAGTATATAATATATTATTATAATATATATATATATATATATATATATATTTATATATATATATCAGTGGCGACTTCTAGTAACTTTTACTGCTTCGTGCCTCTCTCTCTCTCTCTCTCTCTTCTCTCTCTTCTCTATATATAATCATATATATTATATATATATATATGTATATATAATATATATGATATTATATATATAATATATATATATATACGATATATACGACCAAGGTTATATATAGTAACTCAGCATGTTACTTAATGGGAGATTATTTTTCTATGTAAATTTTTCTATTGTAGACTTCACGTTAACTTTTTATAAAATATTTCAAATTAAAAATTTTCTCCTATTGTTTTAAAATATTTTATTAATATTATAAATAATCTATGTGTACAAATAAATTTTTTTAATCAGAAAATATTATTTATTAAGGTATAGTATCTTAAACAAATCATTTATAAAGCAGTATTTATAAAAAAAATATTTCGCAATAAATTCACAGATACCATATCCGTCTTTTCCTTTGCAAGGATTGGTCTATTTTTTATGTGGTTAAAAGCGTTATTTAAATAGCGGCATTTCTTCCCTTTTTCGTTTCATTTTGCATAATCTTTTATATTATTCATGTAAATGAAATCATTACAAGATCAAATTTCTCTGACTAAATAGGACTTATACTATCGAAGTATTGTGAAATTTGCAAATTAAGGAACAGCTCCATTGACTTTAGAGGGGATGTGAGGAAGCTG
>JABUQX010093400.1:12500-30791 GCA_015478945.1 Trachelipus rathkii | reverse complement strand
TGTACATAAATTGTCTTTATATATATATACTATATATAATATTTAATATATATATATCATTAATATATACTTATATATACTATATATATATATATATATATACTATATAATATATATATATATTATATATACTATATATATATATATATATACTATATATATATATATATATCATATATTATATATATATCATAAATATATATATATATATTAATATATATTCAATATACTATATATATATATTAGTATATACATATATATTATACATATATTATAATATATATTTATAATTACTATATTACTTACTAATATATAATATATAATATTATATACTATATATTCATATATATATATAGTATATATATAATTTTACATATATATATATATATTATATATATAAAATAATAACATTGATATTTGATTATTTTTATATTATTTATTTTTTGTTTACGGGGTGGGGCCTTCGCCCCTCCCTCTATATCATCCCCCCTATGGTATTCCTTAGTTAAAGTAATACCAAAGTGTAAAGCGGAAGTAAAAAAAAATTTTTTTTTTCAACTAAAGGAACTATCCTAGGGTAAACCGCAAAAATGCAGGAATCGGGTCTTCGCCTCCCGCGTGGACGACGGGGGGTGTTTCATCCCCCCTCGTTCCCCGTCGGCTCAGCCCCATAAATGGGGAAATTAAAAAATTTTAGTTTAAATATTTCAGACATTAAATTGCAAATAAAAAAAAAAAAAAAAAAACAAAAAAAAAAAACAATAATAATAATAATAATAATAATAATAATAATAATATAATATAATATATAATTAATAATAATATCAAAATCAATAATAATAATAATAATAATTAAAATAATTATAATTAATACTTAATAATAATAATCAATAATAATAATAATAACAATAAAATCAATAATAATAAATAATAATACCATAATAATAATGAATAATAATTAATAATAAATATAAATTAAAATATAGAATTATATAAAAGCTTTAAAAAAAAATTGAAACGAAAAAAATAATAAGTATAATATTAATAATAATAATAATCAATTAAAAACTAATAAAAATATGCAACGAAAAATATGAAATATCCAACTCCAAAAACAACCCTTAAAAGTTCATTTTGAATGCATTCCCTTCTCCTAAATAATATAAATATACAATGTTTAAAAGAAAATCTATATTTATTTCCTCTGTATTTCTTATCTTTACCATTTTTCCGTCATTTAAAAAAATTCAGAGTTAACATCAGGTATATGTCCTATATATTTTATGATATCATATATAATAATATATATATTAATATATAATATATATATAATATATTATTATATATATATATACTATATACTTTCATCATATATATATATATATAATAATATAATCTATATACCTATAATATATATTAAGATACCTTGAGTTATTCCTACTCTGAAATGTAATATCCAGAAGAATAAATATTTTATAGGTTAACCATAATATTTCAAGTTATTCTTTTTCTTGCATTATTCTTAAGTATTTATAGAATTCTTTATATTTTATTTTTGTTTTAGTTTAAATTTCCTTGTTATAAATATTATATTATTTATGTTATATTTATTTACATTTTTATTTATAACATAGTATTTATAAACAATTTTATACTCTAAATACACAGACACCATCCGCTATTCGATTTGGGCATGAACTGGCGCCATTTTTTAATGGGTAAAAGCCGTTATCTTAATGAGCGGTTATTCTTACCTTTGACGTTTCAAGTTTTCGCATAATCTTTTAGTATTTAGATATGTAATAATTGATTTATTTGACTAACTTCGCAAAAAACGAAGAATTTTTATCGCAACATTTTGAAATTGCCAAAATCAAAACAAACTGTTTCTATAATGTTAACTCGTACTGAGCACGAGCAGCAACGAGCAGCACGAGCAGCACGAGCAGCACGAGACGCACGAGTGTAGGGAGTGCGCCTTTCTGATATACAATGTATTATAATTTATATATATCATATAATATTATATATATAATATATATATATATATATATATATATATATTTATATATATCAATATATTATATAATATATATCTAAAATATATATATATATATTTATATATAATATATAACTATATATATATATATTACTCAGATGGTGACTCCTGCACTCGTGATTACTCGTGCTACTCGTGCTTAACACGAGTTAACATTATAGAAACGATCTACCTGTGCAAATTTCATAAATGTAAGATAACATTTTCGTAATCATTTTTTGCGGGAAAGGGGTCAAATAAATGAACAAACTTATTATGCAAAATTAAACGAAAAATAGCGTCAGAATAAGAATGTCGTGGACTTGGTGTAGAGATTAACACTCTACGATTTACGTGCAACTGAAAATCCTTACACATTTCGAGATGAGATCGAAATACGAATTCTTCGAACCAGGATTAAAAAGCATTTCACGGTTAAAATTTCAATGTGTGCATTAGACGAACTCTACAAGTTTGCTGTGATCAACATCTACTTTGATCCATTTATCTAAAAATGTGAAACCAGCAAAGATCCTCCAACCAAAGTCTATATTCTTAGACAGTGATGAATTCCCTAATCCAACTGCTTCATAATCTATTTTTAAGGGCCGTTTAGGTTGTTTTGAAAGCATGGGTTTGATCATGAGTACCTTAAAAGAGAACTTTATTGCATTTGCCTAGTGATCGACTCTAGTGTTCATGGTAGGGAAAAAATCTGGCGTCGTAGAAAAGCTATTACAGCAATTTCAAAACATTGTTCCTTGGCACTGCATGAACCATAGGATAGAGTTAGCTGTAAGTGATTCAATCAATGATGTGGGAGCTGTTAACCACTTTCAAATTTTTATGGATAAGCGCTATACACTCTTTATAGCAAATCACCTAAAAACCAAAGAGAACTAGCCGAGTGTGCTAGTGAACTTGATTTGCAGCTAACAAAATTGGTCGTATTTTTGGTTACGAGATGGGTATCCAGTTCCTTTAAAACAGTAAGGGCCGTTTGGTATGGCTATCAAGCATTGTACTCTCATTTTAAGAAGGCCCAAGAAGACAAGAACAGAACTACAACTGAACGAGCAATGTACAGAGGATTGATTAAACGCCCTTGACTCAACTCAATTTCTGTCCAGGATTTGGAGATCATGCTATGGACAATTATCGGTTGTTGATGGTTTAGAATGTTTCAAAAACAGGCAAACGACTGTAGTTAGGCAGACAAAATCCTAAAGAAGGTCAACTTGCTTTTTTTGCAGTGCCTTAAAGAGGAACACCTGGCCACTAAAAGCCTGTTGAGGCCAAAAGAGCAGCTGCATCGAGACGGTAACTTTTGTGGTGTCCCTACTTAACAAGTCAGTAGCAAGAATAACTTGCTATTAATGACCAGCAGTGCTTATCAAGTGTCATAACCACCTTAATAGGAAGGCTTTTCACTACTAGGAAGCAGCAACGAACACTACACGGGACGACAATCACGAAAAAGGGAATATATTCACTTCTTTCGAATTGCAAGTGCATTGAAGCAAAAGCTGGATCTCCAAGCCAACTCAGTATGAGATACCGTGGAAAAATAAACTCGAAAAAGCTCTGAGCAAGATTCAGGTTGCAAATTTAAAACAAATTATAAACGCTTTAGAGATTATCTAGGAAACGGTACGCACTTCCAAAGGATTAAACCACACTGATAATTGCTCCAAGCTGAATTTCCTTGACGTTCATCGAGTGTGAACGGAAGTTTTGCATTGAATAATAATATCGCCAACATAGGCAAGACACACCATCGACGCACGTATCAGCCCTAATGTTTATCAAGTTGAATGGCCCAAATATTTGGACCGGGGGAAGGATATTTTTCCCAGTGCATTACATCAGGACATGGTTACGACAACACCGCACACTGATGATACTAGAACTCGACGAGCTTAACAGAACCCGACAAGAAGAAGTAATATCTTTCTCCTGGACTTTTGGTTTAATTGCTCTCTTTGTGGATTTATAAATATGTTTATAAAAAAATCGGTTATGTTAGTAGGTTAGTTTAAACAATATAAAGAATAGTTGAATATAATTCTAACTATTTTATGATGTATTGAAAAATAATAAAGTAAATCTATAAAAATTAGGTTACAATTTCTTTATTTTCTTTTTCCTATAAATCCATATTATTTAATCAAATTCCTGAAAGACTCAGCGTTATTTTTCAACGAGCGCTCAGATTACTTTTAATGCTCTTAACTATTGTAGGCCAGTTCTAGGAAATCATATAAATACCACTTTCCTTATAATTTGACAAATATATTTAGCGTTCCCACACTGGAAAATTTGCCACTACACCACTGAGATGATAAAGAAGGAGGTATATGAATTCAGAAGAGAAGGAGTCCATTGTAATAACGATGGATAATCGGAAGTGATGCTAGTGACGTGCTAAGAATTGATTAGAAGATTGGATAGTTGAACAACACAGATCAGAAATTCCTAGACTTCACACCTTATCAAATAAGCAATATGTGTTGGAATCAGCCCTATATGTTGTAGATACAAAATTACTATACAAGGGCGCACAGCACCCCTTTAAAGCGCAAACAATTTAGGAGATTAGAGTTCAAAGGCGCCTTAAGAACACCCACACCTCTTAAATGTATTGTTTTAGAAACGAGCTATTTGAATCACTTAAAGACGAGAGATCATGCAGAAAATTACAATACCAAGGATATTAAAAACTTAATGAGAGTTTGAGTTGTGTAGTTATCAATCAAATAATATCTATTGTGTGGAAGATTATAGTCAGTAGAGCAGGATTAAGAAAAACTGAATGAA
Organism: Trachelipus rathkii; assembly: GCA_015478945.1. Lineage (NCBI taxonomy): Eukaryota > Metazoa > Arthropoda > Malacostraca > Isopoda > Trachelipodidae > Trachelipus > Trachelipus rathkii. The sequence continues at coordinate 25,936 of JABUQX010093400.1, read as the reverse complement.
TTATTAAAGGTGTTGAAAGATAAGCCATGTTTTCTTTCACCAGTTAGAGGTACGAGAAATAAGAAGTCAGTTTTTCTTAACGCGGCCACCATTCTCTCATCACCAATCTTGTGTGACCGTGACATGATTATTTTTTCAGTTGTAGAGTAATAATGTGTGAAGTCACATCGGCATAAGAATGTATAGGAAGTGAAGTAACAGATAAGTAGATCATTAATGAAAAGTAAAAAGAGTTGGGGATAGAACAGAATTGTGAGGAACACCTCTTTTGATAGACTTGAAAGGTTAATGCAACAGTAGCTATATCATCTTTGTTCAGCTGTATTTAAGAAAATCAAAAAGAAGGCCACAGACGGAAGGATAGATACCGATAAAGATTGGAAGCTTTAGGAATAAAAGCTTGTGCAGATCCATCGAAAGTCTTTGATATGTCTAGCTCCACAGCAAAAGATACACTAAAATGTCGATGAGCAGGGTACAAAGGGTCAGAGAGAAAGCAAAGAAGACCACCAATCGAGGGTTCCTAACGGAAGCCGTATAAGATAGCTATCAGAAATTGAAGATTAAAAAATTAAAGATGTTTCTAACTCTTAATGCTAAGGATAGTAGTAAGGAGAGCGGAACCAGCATCTTCCAGCATTTTTTTTACCGTAGATTTTTATTTCGGATTATTGCTCTTTCGTACCCCTGACCAGATTGCAATTTTTTCCCGCTGAGTCTGAATTTTGGGCTTGAGGTAGTCCATCTATGGGTTTTTTCTGGGGTCGGGAAGCCCGTATTACATGAGGTGATGTAATGCAGGTTTGGAACAGGAAATTCAAGTCAAATGACCGACATGACTTGGAAATTCGTAAGGTCGTCAGATTTTGGACGCTTTGATGGTGTCCATTATGGGTTTTTGGGTTCGGGGAAGCCGTTTTGAGGTATCGTTGGAGGGCGTTTGGAACAGGGCATATTTCAACGTTCAAATGACTTACTGACTTGGACAATTCGTAAGGTCCGATCAGATTTGACAGCTTGAGGTGTCCAGACTATGGGTATTTGGGGGTCGGGTGGAGCCGTTTTATAGGTATGTGAGGCGGTTTGGCACAGTGGAATTCAAGTCAAATGCCGACATTACTTGGAAATTCGTAAGTTCGTCAGATTATGACGCCTTGAGTGTCATTCTATGGCGTTTTTGGTGGTCGTGGAAGCCCGTTTATTGCAGGTATGTGAGCGTATGGAACAGGAATCAGTCCAAAATGCATGACTGGGAATTTCATAAGGTCGTCAGATTTTAGAACGTTGACGGTTGTTGAGTTAGGGGTTCATTAGGTCGGGGAAGTCGATCTCTGAGATCGGTGGTATAATAAATGCAGGGCGGAATCCCAAGCTCACAACTCGACGCGACATGACTTGGCACTTTCTCCTGAAATTGTAAGTTGTCTCTTTATTGAGTCAATTAAGGGTTTCCTAAGGGATGGTCGAGACAATCTTGACGGGTCAGGTTAGCACATATTTGGTTTTTAGAAAGGGCTAGCAAATAAAGTCTTACTAACCCACACTTTCAATTCCACAACCCTCAATCTTCGATGAGTCCTAGTTGACTTATCCCTTCTTCAAACTTGGCTTCCCGTATGAGGGTGACGTAACCTCATCGTAGACTAGGTTAAGCGCACCATGGAGGGGGCGCCACCCCCCCCCATACAAAACCGAAATGTTAGAATAGAAAGCTTGAAATTTAGAGAAAGGATTCGGAGTCGGATTCCTGAAGAGAAGGATCGGAATCAGAGGAGGTGACAACGGCACCGGTGCTGGACCCGGTGCGGTGCTGGTGCCAAGTTACATACACATATTTTTCGTTTAAATTTAAAATATATTACTGTTTCACTAACTGAATTCTGTTTCTATCAAGTAACTATCTGTCATTGGCATTGCATTCTATGCAAAGATAACCCGTCTTCCTCTAAATGTTGTAAGACTGTCATTTATATTTTCAAACCATTTTCTTTTCACAAACGTTAACTAATCATAATTTTTTTCCCTAAGTTGAATCATGCATATATTTGTTTGCTTTTTTTTTATGTTTTTAGCTAAATTTATACTTTGTTGTTTAATTTTATTTTTAGTTTTTTTTTTTAAATTTTTTTCTAACCCATTTTTCTGTACATTTTTACTTTGTATTTAATTTTTATTTTTTATTTTAATATTTACTTATTTAAATTTATTTACTCATTCATAGATGTTTCAGTTTATTTTTTTTTTGTAATTTTATTTAATTTTTATATTTTGTTTTAATTTCTTTATTTTAATTCTATTATTTTTAGCTTTTTTTTTATTTTTTTTTTTCATTTTTTTATTAATTATTTTTAACTATTTTTTCTAAGTTTTTTTATCTGTTTCCTTATCACCATACAATTTATGTATTTTGTTTTATTTCTTTAACATTTTTTTTTACGAAAAAATTTAAACTTTTTATGTATATAAGTTACAAATGAACATCATTACATAGCTTGAGGCAGTAATCAGTAGTAAATCAGTAAATCAACTGCCTCCAATACCCTACTACCCTTCCATGATCTATTGATCTATTGATCTATTGATTTCAAGTCATATTTTGTTTAAGATACACAAAATCTTTATTTTATTTTTGTTTTGTTCTTTAAAATTTTTTCTTTTTACTAAAAAATTTATTCTTTTTTGTGTTATAAAACTTAAAAAATCTGGCATTTTTGCATACACTTAAAGCATTAATCAGTAAATTCAGTAAATCAAGTTAAACAAGTAAATCAGTAAATCAGTAAATCGAACTATCATCAACTACCCTCCTACCCTTCCTTGATCTATTGATCTATTGACCTATTGACGCTATTGAATCTATTGATCTATTGATTTCAAGTCAGTATTTTGTTATAACATACACAAAACTTTCTATTATTTGGTTTGTTTTCTAATTAAACATTTATTTTTACTATAAAATATATTTATTTTGTTTTTATTTTACTTATAAAAATTTTATTTATTTTGTTTTTTTGCTTTGAAACATTTTGTTTTTACTAAAAATTCTATTCTTTTTTATGTTTATAACTTAAAAATTTTGCATTTTTACATACCCTTAAACCCAGTAAATCAGTAATCAAACTTCCATCCAATCCATCCATGCTCTATAGATCTATTGATCTATTGATCTATGATCTATTGACTACTTGATCTATTGATCTATTGTTCAAAGTCACATTTTCTATTAAAATTGTTCTTGTTTATACATACCTAAAGCGGTAATCAGTAAATCAGATAAAATCAACTGCCTTCCAGCCACCTCCTACCCTTCATGCATCTATTGATCTGATTGATCTACTGATCATTGATTCAAGTTAATTTTGTATAATATATCACAAAAACTTTTATTTATTTTTTTCCTGTTTCTTTAAACTTTCTGCTTTTTCTTTAAAAATTTGATTATTTTGCTTTATTTGCTTTAGTAATGTGTTTTTACTTTGATAACTTTGCATTTTGACATACCTTATAACAGTAATTAAATCAGTAATCAGTAAATCAAACTGCCCTCATACACCCTTCACTTACCCTTTCCAGATCATATTAATCTATGATCTAGTTGATCTATGATACAAATCATACTTTGTCCATTACATAACACACAACTTGGATTAATTTTGTTGTTTCTTTAAACATTATGTTCTTACTATTTTATTTATTTATGTTTTGTTTTATTTTACTATGTAAAAATTTATTTATTGTTGTTCTTATTTGCTTTAAACATGTTGTGTTTTACTAAAAAATTTATTCTTTTATGTTTATAACTTAAAATTTACTGCATTTAACAGATCTGTTCATTTTTACATAACTTAAAGGCAGTAAATCAGTAAATCAAGTCAAACCCATCGGCCCTCATTACCCTCCTACCCTTCCATGATCTATGTTGATCTATCGATACCATTGATCTTATTCGATTCAAAGTTCATATTTTGTATAAATATCAACACAAAAACTTTTTATTTATTTTTGTTTCTGTTTCTTTAAACATTTTTCGTACCCCGACTCTCGCTAAATATTTCGGCTTATAACTTTCAAAAAAATAGCCGCGTTTTTATACCCTTAAAGCAGTAAAATCAGCTAATCAGTGTAAATCAGTAAAGCAGTAATTCAGATTAAATACAGTAAAATCACTTATCTCCAAACTACCTCCTACCCTTCCATGATCTATTGATCTATTGACCTATTGAGCTATTGATTATTGATCTATTGGGATTCAAGTCTATTTTGTATAACATAACTCAAAAAACTTTTATTTATTTTGGGTTTTTGTTTTTCTTTTAAACATTATGTTTCTTTACTATTAAAATTTACTTATTTTGTTTCATTCTTACTATTAAAAATTTATTTATTTTGTTATTTATGCTTTAAACATATTTTGTTTTTACTAAAAAAAATTTATCTTTTAAATGTTTATAACTTAAAAATTTTGCATTTTTACATACCCGCTAAGCAGCATAATCAGAGTAAATACACAAACTAACCATTCACCCCCTACCCATTTTTCTTTTTCGTGATCTATTTGATCTAATTGATTTTGATCTATTGATTCACTCATATTTTTTATAACATAAACACAAAAACTTTTATTTATTTTGTTTTGTTTCTTTAAACATTATGTTTTTTTACTACTAAAAATTTATTTATTTTGTTTTATTTGCTTTAAACATTTTGTTTTTACTAAAAAATTTATTCTTTTTATGTTTATAACTTAAAAAATTTGCATTTTAACATACCTTAAAGCAGATAAATCAGTAAATCAGTAAATCAGTAAAGCAGTAAAATCAGTAAATCAGTAAATCAAACTACCCATTCCACCCTCCGCTACTCATCCTGGATCTATTGACTCATTGATCTATTGATCTATGATCTATTGATTTCAATCCATATTTTGATATAACATAACACAGAAAAACTTTATTTATGTTTGTTTTGTTTTTCTTTAAACATTTGTTTTTTACTATAAAAATTTATTTATTTTGTTTTATTTGCTTTAAACATTTGTTTTTATAAAAAATTTATTTCTTTTTATGTTATATAACTTTAAAAATTTGCATTATTTACATACCTTAAAGCAGTAAATCAGTAAGATCAACTGCCCTCCTACCCATTCGTGATCCATTGATCTATTTACATCTATGGATCTATTGATCTATTGATCTATTGATCTAATGATTCAAGTGATATTTTGTATAAACAGTATGCTTCCAAAAACTTAAACTTTTTTTTTGTTTATACATAAAATATTATTGCATTTTTACGTACCTAAAGGCGATTTATATAAAGTCAATCGGAATGTCAAACCTACCACACCTTAAGCACCTACCTTCCGATGATCATTGATCTATTGAGCTATTGATCTATTGATCTATTTGATTCATGTTATATTTTGTAAATATCTTTTTGACTTATAACATAACATTAAAAATAATTCTTTGCTGAAATAGAACTACCATCATTGTCAACAACTTAGCAGTTGTTGACTGTTGTTGGTTGTGAATGTAGCGTTTGTTGTATGCATTTGTTGCAGTTGTTGATGTTGGTGTTGTTTTGAAATGTTACGTTTGTTGTTGCTGTTGAAATATGTTCTTCTCCACCAAACGGTCGCTGTTGCCTGCTTTGCTGCGTTTGTTGTTGACGCGCCTTTTCAAACTGATCGTCATGTTTCCATTCTTGCGCCGTAGCTTGATCAGTACTGCTGTCGTTGTAGTGATGGTCATGTAGTTCTCTGCTGATATTATTGATTGTGTTGTTGATGTTTTTTCTTGGTTTTGTTGTTTTTGTTGTTGTTAAATATATCATACGTTCTAGTTAAATGAAAATATACGAACACTTTTTTAAACATATCTACTAAAATATTAATGTTTGATAATTTTTAATGACTGAGTAAATGAAACTAAAACAAAAAATACATATCATCTTAACCTAAACTGGATGATAAGTATTCGCTATCAATGTAACGAACATTAAACGTTGAACTTACCGCTAATTATCAGCAGAAGTCAGCAATCTCAATCTTTACTAGACATAACAGAGCAGTTTCAAAATTTATATTATTATTATTATTATTTTATTATTATTATTTATTATTATTATTATTATTATTATTATTATTTTATTATTTTATTATTATTATTATTTATTATTATTATTATTATTATACAACTATCAATTTAATTTATGAATAACAAATTGCCACCGTCTTACTGCTGGTAAGTTGAAAACTTTTTAATTTTAGTTACACTTGTTAACGAATGCTCTATGTCAGTTAGGTTAGGATGATATAGTTATTTTTTGTTTAGTTTTGATATTACAATGTTAATACCAAAATTAACATTATATTTTTAGAGATATGTTTGAAAAAGTGTCGTATACTTTCATTTAACTTGAACGTATGATATATTTAACAACAACAACAACAACAACCAACAACAAAACAAAACAACAACAACAGCACAACAAACAACAACAACACAACAACAACACAACAACAACAACAACAACAACAACAACGCAAGCATTTCAACAACAACATCACAAACAATTATAACACAACAACAAACACGACATTTCAACAACAACAACATCAACAAAGCAACAAATGCAACAACAAACGCGTCATTTCAACAACACAACATCAACAACTGCCACAAATGCAACAACAAACGCGACATTTCAACAAACAACAGCTAATTCAAAGAATATTTTATGTTATGTTATACAAAAAGACACTTATAATATCAATAGATCAATAGATCCAATAGATCAATAGACTCACAATAGATCAATAAGATCTGGAAGCGTGAGGAGCTTAAGTTGGATGATAGTCTGATTTACTGTTTACTGATTTACTGCTTTAGGTATTGTAAATGCAAATTTTTTAAGTTATAAACAAAAATAATAAAAAGTTTTTGAGATATGTTATACCAAAATATGACTTGAATCAATGAGAATCAAAGATCAATCAGTCATAGTCATGGATCACGACATGAATGGTAGGACGGGCAGTTGAGCTTTACTGATTTACTTGCTACTTAAACGGTATGTAAAAATGCAAAATTTTTAGTTATATAACCATAAAAAGAATAAATTTTTTAGTGTAAAAAACAAATGATTTAAAGCAAATTAAAACAAAAATATAAGAAAAGTTTTATAAAAGTAAAATAAAAACAAATAAATAAATTATTTATGTAGGTCATGATATGTTTACACAAAGAAAACAAAACCAAATAAATAAAAGTTTTTGTGTTATGTTATTACAAAATATGATTTGAATCAAAAGAATCAATAGTCATAGTTCAATAGCATCATAGAATTACGATATTGGGGTAGAGAGGGATGAAATGGTAGTTTGATTTATGACTTTACTGATATTACTGCTTTTACTGATTTCACTGATTTACTATTTACTGCTTTAGGTATGTGAAAAATGCAAATTTTTTTAAGTTATATAAAATAAAGGTTTAAATTATTTTAGTATTAGGGAAAAATGTTTAAAGCAAAATAAACAAAATATAATTAATTTTTATAAGTAAAACATAATGTTTAAAGATACAAACAAAATAAATAAAAGTTTTTGTTGTTATGTTATACAAAATATGACATTAATCAATTAGTCAATAGATCAATAGATCAATTAGATCTACGAATGGTAGGAGGTGAATGTTAGTTTGATTTCAGATTTACTGATATTACTGCTTTCTAGCGGTATGTAAAAATGTAAAATTTTTTAAGTTATAATAAACAAATTAAATTTTTTAGTTAAAAACAAATGTTTAAAGCATATAAAACAAAATAAATAATTTTTATAGTAAAATAAAAAAAAAATAATTAAATTTTATAGTTTAAAAACTTTAATGTTTAAAGAAAAACAAACAAATAAAATAAAAGTCTTTTTTGTGTTCTGTTATACAAAATATGATTTGAATTCAATAGATCAATAGATCATATAGCTCAATAGGTCAATAGATCAATAGAATCATGAAAGGGTCAGGAGGGGCTGAGGAGGGCAGTTTGGATTACTGATTTACTGATTTACTGCTTTACTGATTTACCCTGATTTACTGAATTTACTGCATTTAAGGTATGTAAAAAATGCAACTTTTTTTAAAGTTATAAACATTAAAAGAATAAATCTTTTTAGTAAAAACACAATGTTTAAAAACAACAAAAATAATAGAATTACTGTCTGTAAAAGTGAACAAAACACCCTATCAATATATCACGCATCAATAGATCATGGAAGGGAGGAGGGGGTATGGAGGGGCAGTTTGATTTACTGGATTTACTCTATTTACTGCTTTAAGGTATGTAAAAAAAATGCAATTTATTTAGTAAAAAAAATGGCAATTTTTAAGTTATGAAACATAAAAGAATAAATTTTTCAGTAAAAACAAAATGTTTAAAGCAAATAAAACAAAATTTCTTTGCAAATTTAATTTTAAAAATAGAATCTCTAATAAGTGTTTGGAGTAATAGCAATAATATTTAAAGGAAAAAAAACAATTAAATAAAAAGTTTTTTTGTTATGCTTATACAAAAATATGACCTTGAATCAATAGATCAATAGATCATAGCATCAATAGATTAATAGATCATGGAAGGGTAGCGGAGGGATGGAGGGCAGTTTGATTTTACTGATTTTACTGATTTACTGCTTAAGGTATGTAAAAATGCAAAGTTTTTTTGTAAACACAAATGTTTAAAGCCAAATAAAAACAAAATAAATAAATTTTTATAGTAAAACAGAATGTTTAAAGAAACAAAACATAAAATAAATAAAAGTTTTTTGTGTTATATTATACCAAAAAATATGACTTGAATTCAATTAGATCAATAGATCAATAGATCATGGAAGAGGTGAGGAGGGGCTGGAGCAGTATTGATTTACTGATTTACCTGATTTACTGCTTTAGGGTATGTAAACATTACAATTTTAATAGAAAATATGGACTGAAGTCAATAGATCAATAGATCATTAGAAATATATCATGGGTGAGGGGAGGGAGGGGTAGTTGATTTACTGATTTACTGAATTTACTTGCTTTAGGGTATGTAAAATGCAAAAATTTTAAGTTTATTAAACAAAAAAAGAAATAAAGTTTTTAGTAAAACAAAATGTTTTAAAGCAATAAAACAAATAATAAATTTTTATACTAAAAATAAAACAAAATAAATTTAAATCTTTTATTTAAAAACATAAATGTTAAAGAAACAAAACAAAATAAATAAAAAGTTTTTGTTTATGTTATACAAAATATGACTGAATCAATAGAATCAATTAGATTCAATAGCTTCAATAGGCAATAGATCAATTAGATTATGGACAAGGTAGATGAGGGTGTGGGATGTAGTTTAGATTATTTACTGATTTACGATTTACTGTTTTACTGATTTTACTGGTTTCTGATTAGATGCTGTTAAGGTATGCAAAAATGCCAATTTTTTTAAAGTTATAAACATAAAAAGAATAAACTTTTTTAGCTAAAAAACAAATGTTTAAAGAAACAAAACACAAAATAAATAAGTTTTGTGTTATATTTTAACGAAAATATGACTTGAATCAATAATCAATAGATCAATAGATCAATAGATCATGGAAGGGATAGGAGGATGGCTGGGCATTTTGTTTCACTGATTTACTGATTTATAATATTTAAGAAAAATGTAAAATGTAAAATTTTAAGTTATAAACATAAAAGTTTAAATTTTTTAGTAAAACAAAAAAACTGTTTCAAGCAAATAAAACAAAGTAAATAAAATTTTATAGTAAAAATAAAACAAAAAATTCACTTATAAAAAATAGTTAAAAAATAAATCTTAAATAAAAAAACAAAAAAAAAAAAAAAAAAAAAAAAAAAAAACGTTAAAAAATAAAAAAGGATTAAAATTTAAGAAAAATAAAACACAAAGTATAAACGTTAAATAAAACTACAAAAAAAAAAAAATAAAAAAATAAAAGTTTTGCAAAATATTTAAATAAGTTAAAATTAAAATAAAAATAAAAATTAAACACACGAGTAAAAAGTGTAAATAAAAAATAGTTTAGAAAAAAATTAAAAAAAAATAAAACTAAAAATAAAATTAAACACAAAGTATAATGTAAAATAAATGAATTGAAAAAGAAAAGCAAACATTACTATGCAATGGTTCCAACTTAGGGAGAACAAATTATATTTAGTTAACGTTTTATAAAAGAAATGAGATGAAAATATTTTAAATGACAGTCTTCAACATTTTTCGCATAGCGGCGTTCACATCTTTGCATAGATGACACTGCAAAGTGACGTCTATGTACATCGAATAGACAGAATCAGTTATGTGTACACAGTAATGATAATTGTTATTAAACGATGTTTATTAAACTTGGCACTCGACGCACCGGCTCCCCTGCCATCCTGGTGCCTGTTGTCAACTCCTCTGAATCTCCGTATCCCTTTCATTCTCTACCTCCGTAAAATCCGACTCCAGAATCTTTCTCTAAATTTCACTTCTATAACATTACCGTGTTTTTCTAAGGGGTATGGGGTGGCGCCCCCTCCATGGTGCGCTTAACCTAGTACGTACGATGAGGTATACGTCACCCTTATACGGAGAGCCAAGTTTGAAGAAGATAAGTCAACTAGAACTCATCTAAATTGAGGGGTGAAGAGAAGTGTGGGTTATAAGACTTATTGCTATGCCTCTCAAACTTCAAATGGCTAACCTATCCTTCAAAATTTCTCTCACTAATATAGGGTAACCTTAATTTCGACCAATAAAAGTTATAAACTTTAGCAATTTCAGAGAAAGTCCACAGTCATGTCGTCATTGTACTTGGATTCCCTGCACTTTATATAGACTCACGATTACTCAGAATCGACCTCTCCCGACCTAATGAACCCCTCTAACTCTAACACTACAAGGCGTCAAAATCGACGACTTATGAAATTCCAAGTCATGTCGGCATTTGACTTGATATTCCCTGTTCCATAGCACTCCAATACTCATCAAGCGCTTCCCCACCCCAAAAAAACCCATTTAGATGGACCTACCTCAAAGCGTCAAAATCTGACCGCATTCTTTTTATACGAATTTCCAAGTCATGTCGGCATTTGACTTGAATTCCCTGTTCCAAACGCCTCACATACCTCATAAACGGCTTCCCCGACCCCAAAAACCCATAGATGGACACCTCAAGCGTCAAAATCTGACGACCTTACGAATTTCCAAGTCATTGTCGGCATTGACTTGTAATTGCCCATGTTCAAACGCCTCAACATATCCATAAACGGCTTCCCCGACCCCAAAACCCATTAGATAGACACCATCAAGCGTCAAAATCATGAGACCTCGAATTTCCAAGTCATGTCGGCATTTGACTTGAATTCCTGTTTCCAAACGCTATTTACATACCTCATTAACGCTTCCCCGCCCCAAAAACCATTAGAATGGGGACCACACTCCAAGCGCCAAAAATCGGACTCAGCGGGAAAAAAATATGCAATCTGGTCAGGCGAAAAGCAATAATCCGAAATAAAAATCTACGGTAAAAAAAATGCTGGAAAATGCTGGTTCCGCCCTCCTTACTACTAAGGATATATTAGAAAACTTTAGAAAGAGCAGAAGTTAAAGCGATAAGACATTGTTGAATGGTTGACTAGTTCCCCTTTGTTCAACACAGACTGAATGAGAGCATTCTTCCAGCAGGATGAGAAGAGTGAGTTACGATAGGAGAGATGAAACGTTAATCAAGGTAGGGTACAAAAGAAGCAAAAGTCCACAGGAGGAATATCTTCAGGAACGTACCAGTTGTTAGTGTTAATCTCAGAGAGAGACCAGACATATCATCAATAGATGAAAAAATTATTTTTAAACATAATGAGTTGGAAGATGAGTTGGAAGAAGGTGGAGAAGTAAGAATAATTCCGGAATTGTGCAGATTGAAATAAGAGGCAAAAGTTTGAGCAAAGAGTTCATCAGAGATACAAGAGGAGGGAGTCAATAAGAAGCAAAGATAGAGTTGACATTTTAAAACTGCAAAATACCAGAGACAATGATAGAGAACAAATAAAGATGTTGCATTTTCTACGAAGGAAGGTTTTTAGGGCCTCGAAGAGTTGATTTTATGTGATTCCGGAATGAAATGTAAGAAACATGATTTTCTAAATTTGAACACGACGGTAATTCATATATATATATATATATATATATATATATATATATATATATATATATATATATATATATATATATATATATATATATATATATATATATATATATGTATATATAGCAGTAGGTATATTTATATATATATATATATATATATATATATATATATACACTCTGATTTTAAGCAAAGCTCAAAATATGTTTTAAAATTATACTGCTATTTTATGAATGGTTAATATAAATATTTTTGCTCGAAAACATATGAGAACATTAATGTAAATGATGTAAATATTATATAAACAAAATAATTAATAAAAATATTTTTAAGTTAAAACTATAAAAATAAGAAAAATAATAATAATAATAATAATAATAAAACATGGTTTATTGTCGTTTTTTTTTTTTTTAAATCCAGTTTTGTTAAATCATAGTTTTTATCCACCCTGTATAATAATATAAACGCTATTTATATATATATATCTATAATATATATCATATTAATTAATATATATATATATTATATATATATATATATATATATATATATATATATATATATATATATATATATATATATATATATATATATGTTTATATTTATATTTTTCAGTGTTAGGTATAAATATATATATATATATATATATATATATATATATATATATATATATATATATATATAGTGGTATCCAGAAATATTTTTTTAAATAGAAAAATTTTTTTTTTAAATTTATATATATATATATATATATATATATATATATATATATATATATATATATATATATATATATATATATATATATATATATATATATATATATATATATATATATATATATATATATATATATATATATATAAAGTGGGAAGGACCAAATATTAAATTTCTAATAGAAAAATGGGAGTAATTTACATAAATTACTAAAATCACATACCTAAATTGTTAACTTTAATCGCCGGCATGAGAGTGAAAATCTGAGATAACATCTTCAGTTTTGCGTCAATATTTATGTAGAGAAGGGCAAGTCCAGTAAGTCTTCATCTCCATAATAGTTTCTCAAGTAGCTTTTCAGAAGTCTTTAATGTTGATAGCTTCTTCTACTGAAGGATTTGATATGGGTAGATTTTGCAACAAGATGTAAATATTTGAAATTGTGACTGCGAACAAGAACTAGTCCTTGTCTATTGCTGTTTCTGTGCTGAGATGCCATTTCAACTTCCATAAATCCCATTCTGCTTTTACTAAATCT
>JABUQX010093400.1:0-2500 GCA_015478945.1 Trachelipus rathkii | reverse complement strand
ATTATTATTATTATTATATATATATATATTATTATATATATATATACTATATATATATATATATATATATATATATATTATTATTATATTATTATTATATATATATACATATTATATATATATATATATTATACATATATATATATATATTAGTGAACCTACACATATCCTTGTGATCGACCTTACCACCCTGAACACGCCTTAACCTCTCCAAGTGTTTCAACACTCACTCATCTTCGTTATAAATACACCATCTTTCCTCCTATTGGTAACTCTGACCACAACTTGTAGGGGCTTAACAATTTCTCTCCAGCAGCTTCACCATGCCCTAAACGTAATTTCTGGCACTTTAATCGGGCTAATTTGGGGGCATTGCGTCGTTTTCTTGCTAACTACTCTTGGAATAAATCCTGCTTTGACTCGGAGGTTGCTTCAGTAACCGCTGAAAAGGTGAGGGCCGTAATTGCCTATGGGATGAGCAGGTTCATTCCATCTTCAACTAAATCTGTTTCTCCAAATCCATGGGTTCGATGGAGCTTGTTCTCACGCCATTCAGAGAGAGACATTGGCACATCGAGCATGGAAACCTTGTTCTCCTATCACTCTACTAATTTTCATTCTGCCTGAATCGTTGCAGGGATACTATTCGACAAGCTAAGCGCGTTTTCACTAAAAAAAAGTGCGCCAACTTGTTTGGTTCTTCTACTGATAAAATTTTTTGGCCTCTTGCCATAAACATCTCTAGCAACTTTTGTAAACCTGCCTTTCCTCCTCTTATTCGCCCTGACGGTTCTGTAGCTAGCTCTCCTTCTGAAAAGGCCAATCTCTTCGGCCTCCTTTTTTCATCTAATCAACCCGGACGATTCTGGCATCCCTCCTCCTACTCCTACTCTTCTCAGGTTTCCCATGTCTTTACCTGCGATCACACATGATCTGTGCATGAGATCCTGAGATCTATGAACGCAGCAAGGCTAGTGACCCGGATGGCATTCCTCCCCATGTTTTGAGGAGGTGTTTGAGCTGGCACCTGTCCTGTTCAACCCTACTCTACTATGTATTAATACTGAATACTTTTCCTCATTTATGGAAGCGAGCATATGTTCAACCTATCCCGATAAAAGGTAGTCGCTCTGATCCTTTAAACTATCGCCCTATAGCTCTCGCTCGTCTTCTATCTAAAATCTTTGAAACTCTTCTTAACTCTCATTTCCTGGATCATCTGGACTCATTCTCTTCTTTCTGATCATCAGTATGGCTTTCGAGGCTCGAGGTCAACTGGTGACATACTCTTCCTATCTAATGATCTATGGTCTTCGCCCTAGGTACTATAAGGAGCTCTTAGCGTGGTGGAACTTGACATATATAACGCTTTTGACCGGGATGGCACGCGCGTCATTGCTCTAAGCTCCCATCCTTTGGGTTTCCTCCTTCTCTTTGCTCACTCTTGTCTAGCTTGATGGAGCGTTCTCTTCCTCCTTTCCTGTTAATTGTGGTGTTCCTCAAGGTTCTGTTTAACTCCAACTTTATTCCTATATTTCCTTTCACGATCTCTCAGCTGTACTTCTTAACTCTGTCTTAATTCTATGCCGTTGACTCAACTCTCCATTCTTCTTACTCATTTCCAAATCTGCTCCTCTTCTGCATCTGTATTGTTTCTGTCTTCAGCTTCTGATTCTCTATTCTCTGCCGATCTAGATGGAATTTCCTGGTGGGGTCACCTCAACTTGTAAAATTCAACTCTTTTAAAAACTCAATTTCTTTGCATATCGTTCTCAAAAACACCTCTCAACTTTCCTATTTCCTTTGGACGGCTCTAACGTCTCACCTGCGAATAACAAACATTCTTGGTCTCAACATAAACAACAAATTGTCTTGGAAACCTCACATTTAAATGGTTGTTAAGGTGGCCTCAAAGAAGCTGGGAGTTCTGTTCAGGTTGCGGGAATTTTTTCCTCTGAACAGTTACTCCAGTTAAATAAGGGCCTTATTCTCCCTTGTATGGAGTACTGTTCTCATTTCGGGGGGGGGGGTTCCACCCCTTCTTTTGATGGGTTGAGGCAAAAGCTTAGAGACTAATAAATAAACTGTCCCCTTCTTTCAAACTCCTTTGACCCCTATCTCTGGGACGTGACGTTGGCGCACTATCTTCTATAGGTACTATAGCGTATAAGATCGTGTATTGACTCGCATTTTTCTATCCTTGCACGTCTCTGTATCACAAGTTTGCTCTCGCAATGAATATTGCGTGAGTATTGAAACCCCAGAACTGTTCGTTGTGCTCTTTCTTCCAGCTACTTCTGTCTTTTGGAATTCCTTGCCTTCTTCTGTTTTTCTTACTGTATTTAATCTTCCTTCTTTATAGCCTAATGTCTGCGCTCACTCCGAGAGATTTGCGTTATTAGGGCTTGGGTGAGTTTTTCCTGTTTTATCTCTGCCCCTCCTTGAAAAAGTGCCCTGCCTGCGAGTGGTGGTGAACTTTATATATATATATATTGAAGTA
>JABUQX010093399.1:35000-38364 GCA_015478945.1 Trachelipus rathkii | reverse complement strand
ATATATATATATATATATATATATATATATTATATTATTTATATATATATATATATATATATATTATATATATATTTATATATATATTATATGTTATTATATATATATATTATATTATATTATATTAAGTTATATATATATATATATATATAGTTAAGGTTATATATTATATATATATATATATATATATACATATATTATATAAAAAAAATCACTACTCTTTTAAAAGGATGTTCAAGAAAAAGACAGATATCGAAATATCAATAAGCGAATGAAAATGTACTGTGACAAATTAACTTAAACTCCAATAGAAGAAGAGAAAGAGTTGCCACATGTTGCTTTTATTTATCATGTTAATTTCTATATGGTAATTTTTTTTTTTTATTTATTTTTTTTAGGCTCGAGCCGACGTGGGACAGAGGGGGGAACGAAGCCCCCCGTCGTCCCCGCTGAGGTCGAGAGACCCCTGACTCTTTCCACTTTTTGTCCACTGAATCCTTATTTATTCCTTTAGTTGCCAAAAAAAAAAAAAATTGTAAGTCGTCCTTTATATCCAAAGGTTTTTAAGTAATCGAAAACGATTACATCGCTCGTTCGGCGATATATATCGGTTAACATCCTTTAAAAGATCGTTCCTATATATATATATATATATATATATAAGGTGTTATATATATATATATATATATATATATATATATATATATATATATATATATATATACATATATGGTTGCTATATAATCTCTGAAAAAGTGGTAAAATATCAGAAAGAAAGCCAGGAGAAATTCACTGAAAGTGCCTACAGGAAAACCAATTACATATTTGGAATCAGCGTATAAAGCATATTACCAGAATGTAAAAAAAAAATCTTAAAAAGTACGACACCTACAGAAAAATAAATTACATATTTTGAATCAGCGTATAAAGCTTATTATATTCAAAGTCGTTTTATGATTTAAAACTAACGAATACCCAAGGGTAGACCGCATTGATACCAGGAGTCGGGGTTCCCGGCCTCTAGGTGGACGACGGGATGGACTTCGTCCCCATCGGCTCGAGCCCCTAATGGAAATATGTTTCCTTGAACTTCACTTTTTAGGCTCAAGCCGATGGGGGACAGAGGGGGGGACGAAACGACTATACATATAATAAGATTTATACGCTGATTCCAAATATGAAATTTGTTTTTCTGTAAGTGTCGTACTTTTCGAGTTTTTTTTCTTCCGATAATAAGCTTTATACGCTGATTCCAAAATATGTAATTGGTTTTTCTCCTGTGCGTCATGCCTTTTCGAGATAATTCTCCGGCCCTTTCTGGAATTATGCCCTTAAAAAATAAATATTATTAAACTCTCTCTCTCTCTCTTCTCTCTATATATATATATAGCATATATAGCATATATATATATATATATATATATTTTTAGTATATATATATATATATATATATATATATATATATATATATATATATATATATATATATATATATATATATATATATATATATATATATAATAAACTATTAATTATAAAAGGAAAGTAAATTTAAACTTTAACTGCTTCACCTTTACTAAAATCAGTAGAGATTTATATAATTTTTTTTTTTTACCCTAGACATGAAAAATTTAAACAAAATTGTACATACATAACCTAAAATTTCATGACTCAGAGAAACGCAAGCCATCCAGCTCACATGAACCATATATATATATATATATATATATATATATATATATATATATATATATAGCATATATATCTATATGTTTATACACTTATAAGAAAGAGTGGGTATATATATATATATTATATATATATATATATATATATTACAAAGTCCAACTGAACGTTCTCGTCCTGCATCCTGGATTCGGAGAATGGAGCTCTGGCTAGGTCAGGATAGGCCTAGTAAATCACTGCTTGAAATGAAATTGCTTTCAATAATCAAGAACCATCCTCGGAAGTTGACAGACCTTTATGTAACAGACCCCGAAATTGATTTTGGACCAGGAACTTGAAAATTGGCTTTTAAAATTAAATGTGCGAAGCCTAATATAGCGACGTATGGTGGAAAGGAGGAGGTAATCCTGTAGATGATGAGGGAGAGGAGGATCGATGTGATGGGAACTCTGAGCGAAAATGCAATTGAGAAGAAGAGAGGAAGAAATATGGGAGAAGGATATGTATTGATGGCTATTTATAAGCGGTTGACTCCAGGAGCGAAAATCAATAATTAATGTATCGTTATTTTAATAATTTTAGGGTAAATACATTAAATTTTTGGGTAACCTAACCTAACCTATCCTAACCTAACCTAACCTAACCTAACTTAACCTAACATAACCAAGCAACCTAAATTAACCTAACCTAATATTAACGGAGTCAACCACTTATAAATGTCCGTATTGATATACAGGGTGTATCATTAATATTGCGAAAAATTCAGTATGATATTTCTTGCATAAATATAAGATAATATGTGTCAATAAACATTACACCGAAAACGCCTCGTTTCCAAGATACAAGGTGATGAAACCTATTTAAGCATTAAGTTAAAATAAACAGTAAACTAAATTTGGAAAGGTAATTAACAAATTCATTCAATTTATTTAATTATAAGAATACATACATTACTGCACAGAAGAAAATATACAACAGAAATAGTACGAAGCAATGGTGCACTAAGGTTATAACAAATGTTGAAAATGAGCACCCCCAGCGGCAATACAGGCCTCTATTCTGCGACGCATTGATTGTCGGACACGTTCATTTATACCGCGTGTGTGCCGAATTGTGTCACAAGAGGCGATTATGCGAGCCCTTAATTCTTCGGGACTTTCAACTGTTGCTGTATAAACCAAATGTTTCAGGTGATCCCACAAGAAGAAATCCAATGCATTTAGGTCTGGAGACCGCGGAGGCCAAGGTTCTGTACCTCCTCGACCTACCAACGGCGTGGATATACAATGTTCAAATAGTAACGAACAAGTAAACTGAAATGAGCTGGAGCGCCGTCGTGAATGTAATACATTTTCGATCTTAATTGTAATGGGACGTATTTCAGAAGTGTAGGTAAGTCATGTTCAAGAAATTGGCAATAAACGTCTCCAGTAAGCCTCGCTGGTAAAAAGAATGGACCTATCAAATGGTCACCAACAATTCCGACCCATACATTCAATGAAAACTGGTGTTGACGGCGGCTTTCAACTAGTGCATGTGGGTTCTCATCAGCCCATATGTGATTGTTGTGGAAGTTCGATATGGCATCTCTGGAAAAATTTGCCTCATCGATGAACAATATTTCTGCTAAATGGTGAGGATTGTTTGCAATTTTCTGTTGCATCCATCGACACAAAGC